>JADDOH010010961.1:0-15873 GCA_016648135.1 Agrypnia vestita | reverse complement strand
CGTGGGTACTAACTAAGAGGAATGAGCGAGCACTGGACGTTTTTGAAAGTAAAATTTTGAGGCGTATCTTCGGACCGGTTCTAGAAAATGGATTTTGGCGCATACGTTACAACAATGAGCTCTACACTCTATTTAAGGAGCCAAACGTCACAAAATTTATAAAACTGGAAAGACTTCGGTGGCTGGGTCATGTGGAGAGAATGTCCCAGCATCAAGCACCAAAGTCCCTGCTGAACTCAAGGCCAGTAGGGCGAAGGAGCTTAGGAAGGCCAAAATTAAGATATCTCTGCCTTAGAGCTTCGGAACTGGAGAGAGCTGGCACTAGACCGAGATGAGTGGAGGAAAATTATTGAGGAGGCCAAGACCCACCAAGGGTTGTAGTGCCAAGAATGATGATGATGATGATGATATTATTATTATAATTATTATGTGTTGCATGCATTGTCTTTTAAAATGTCACAAGACATTAAACCACTTACCACGTCGAATATAGTTAGTTTTTTTAAATTAAGCATAATTTTCGGATTATCGTTTGAAATATATTATTTTTGCGAGCCCTGTCAGTCAGGCAGGTACCAACATACAAATAATACAGGTTTCCCTCGGAAAACTTTAAAGAAAATAAATAAATCTTCACTGCGAGTTTCCAGAGCTATTTTGAATTCACGCAACATTTTTGTGCGCCGCTGTGATGTTTTCAAACTTTGGAACGAACGCTAAAAGGAAATCACCTGCGGCTCCTCCTCTCGCTACACATCCCTTATAACATGCTAAACATGCGTAACACACATGCTAGGGATGTTCCGAAAACTATAAATCTGTATATATGCGAATACAAATAATTTAATCAATATATATATATATATTAAAAGAAACCCGTGTTTCCCTATCCTCCAAGTTTTCTACACAACCCACCGGTGGTTATGGTGGTGGATAGCCCTTGGTGTCACATTGAAAATATGCGAGTTTGGTGGGGGTGGCTGTGCGTGGGTGGGAGTGGGTGACGAAAATGTGCTTTAGATTGTTTCAAAATAGGTGCGCTGACTGTGTCGGTGAGTCTAAAAGGTTCCGAAAAAACCTGCTCTAGAAAGTTCTGTAAGGAGAAGGTTCTAGAAAATTTCCGAATGTTCTATAAGGTTCTAAACTGAGTGGCGGAATGTGTTGGTATATCTAGAAGGTTCCTGTACATTCGATAAATTTCTTGAAAGTTCTGAAAGGATAATGTTCTAGAAGGTTCGCGAAAGTTCTATTGCAATCGAAACAGTGTACTAAAAATCTACGCGTGCGAAGCCGCGCAGGCACAGCTAGTAATTAAATAAAACACGACTTGGTATACACCACTAAATCACAGTATACTAAGAACAGTAATACGACTTCATACAAACTGGCCGCTACCCATTAGAATGTGTGCGTGCGAGCTCGGCGCCGTGTACGCACGCACTGTGACGCACACATTGACACAGAATATGGGAGCACAAGGCGGCGGCAGTAAGGGCTGTGCCTTCGGTGCCATTCGCGCTCGCAGCCGCCGCTTTAGAAAAAAAAAAAAGGACTTCCTGAAAAAAATGCCTTTTTTATATTTGTGGTGCTTTACTAAAAAGGTGTGTTGATTATCACAAAGACTGTGAGTTTTTAAAAGACTACGGTGACTAAATGGAGACTCCATGGCAAGAAGTTGTTAACTAACATTCAAGTCCTGTTGAGATAATTAGACATTTGCATTTCGCTTTTGAAAAATAATGTTAATTGCTAATTCAAGATTAATTTTTATTGATTTATGTCACTAAAATATCAAAAAAGTACTTAAAAAGTAAAAAAAATGCATTTATGCACAAAAAATAAAAATATACTAATTTTCCCTTACGAAATGTAGTAAACAACCATTTTTCGCCTCTGGAACTCATTTTTAATAGAATAACATTTTTTTAAAATTGGTAAAACACGAACATCAAACAAATTTTCAAATGCTATCCGTTTTTAACATCCATTTTCCAAAATTACAAAATACCTGGCATGTTAATTAATAATACAAAACATGGTATGTACCATTTAAAATTATTGAAAAATAATATATAAGTACATATTATAATAATCTTGAAATAAAAATAAATATATGACAGTACCTACTGCCAGAGTAAAATTTATGTTAACCATAAATATTTCAATCAAATTAAAAGGCAAGAACATGTTTATTTCAGAATAATGGCATGAACATGTTATTGTTGAATATAACATGTTCTTCCCATTAGTGACTGATTTGATTTTTATGAAAAAGTGTAGTTAACATGTTCATCCCTATAATTTGAACATGTTTTTATTATTTTTAAGTTCTGAACTTATTTACAATGGAAAGAGCGTACAATATTTAGTTTAGACGGCTTATTAACTCATTTTTGACAGAAATGTTAGTTAACAACTTCTTGCCAAGGGGTCTTCAAATATTTATTTTCTTTATTCAGTATGAATTAACACCTCTACAAGCTTCGGGAACGAAATTCCCTTCCTTAGGAAAATACAAAGCATACTAAATTAAATTATAATTATAAACTTAACTAGAAAAAGGATAACAACAAGGATAAGGATAGCTCTTTTAAAAAATCAGGAATTTATAAATTAGAATGAAAAGATTGTTCTGCCTTTTACATTGGCAAAACAAAGAGAAGTTTAGAAAAAAGAATTAAGGAACATTTAAGATGTTTAAATAGCAATGGATACTCGGAATTTGCAAACCATTTTCTGGAACACGACTATACTTTCGACATCAATTAAGGTCTAAAAAATTTACAAAATAACAAAGATAATAAGCAATTATGTAATTAATTCCCAAACAACCCCATTCTTAACATTTTTCCAATTATAAATAAAAAAAAACAATGACAATCCCTTAATTATTCCCTAACCCCCCCCCCCCTACTGTTCTATTTACTCAGCCTACTCTCCACGCCACTAGTTAACTATATAATGATCATTTAATTTAGTATATATACTTTTTTTTGAGGAAGGGAACTTCGTTCCCGAAACTTATAAAGGAGTTTATTTATATTGAATAAAGAAAATAAATATTTAGTGGTGTACACCAAGTCGTGTTTTATTTAATTATTAAATATGTCACCAAAAAGTTATAAAACGTTCATTGAACAAATAATTTAGCATAGAATTCGCGAATACATCGACAAATTGCGTCACGGACATAGAGTAAAAAATATTGTCATGGGGAGGCAAATGAATACACTAGAAATTCATCATCATCATACTCTTGTCCTAGTATTGTCAGGGGCCCAAATAATCGACAAGGTGCTTCCATATTCCCCTGTCTTGCAACCTGTACAGTCCCTGATCACATGTCCAAGCCACCTCATTTGTGATTTTCCTATGCGTAGGAGTAGGGGCTCCATGCCTAATGTCAACACTTCTCACTCTTATTAATTAATTAAAAAACTTTGTATTTACCACTTGGAATAACTCTACGTACACCGGTTTCGTCACCACTGTATCTTTGTCAGGACGGATGCATACTAACTATCCGTTACTTTTTCCAGCAAACAAATCAATTTTTCAACAGGGGCGTGGCTACAGTAATGGTGGGGATAATTGACAAGCGGACGCTGAAATGGGGAATATATCAAGTAACGGGCTGTTCATAAAATTTATCTGGTTATTAATTATGTTAGCCTTAGCGTTCGGGCATTTTTTGATTTCTAGTATTTCTAAGTTATCCAATCTAAGGCCTCTATTATTTACATGTAAAATCTCTATACCGTTTTCATTTTTAAACGTGTGACTTGTTTCTAATAGATGTTTGGTGAATTCAGAAAATTTATTGTTATTGAGACTTCTCAAGTGTTCCTTTACTCTAACATTAAAATTACACCATAACCGTAGCCACGCCCCCGTTCAAAAATTGGTTTGTTTGCTAGAATAAGTAATGGATAGTTAGTATGCTTCCATCCTGAGGAAGATACAGTGGTATTAAAAGTTACGGTAGACGTAGTGTTACTCCAAGTGGTAAATACAAAGTCAACGCTAGAAACATCAAAAATACTTCTCACTCTGTCCATCAGTGTGACTCCCGCTACCCCCCTTAGAAAACTCATCTCGGCAACCTGGATCATGATCTCACTCTCTCCATCAGGATCCAAATTTGACGGCCTTAGGGTGGGCCCGTACACAGACATGAAAACAGTCAGTTTTTTCGTGACACTAAGCTCGGATATCTTGTAATTGATTTTTCACAATTTTCCCGAATGGTAAGAGCTCTGAAACTTTCAACATTTACGTAAAGTGGATAACCATACATTAATACATACATTTTCGATATGATTTGGTAATTGTTTCGATTAAAATTAATGATAACATCACTCACAAGCAAGAGCCGCAGAAATATCTGGAGAATATGCCGCTCGAAAGTTTGTTTTAAACTTTAAAACAACGTGTTTAATATTTGGATGCTGCATGGGTGAAGTTAAAAATTCTAATACGAATGTATACAAAAAAGCGGATAAAAGAATGGCTTCAATTGTTTTTTGATTTACTTGTTTAACTATAGCTATCACAATCACAACCGAGGTGGCTTGGACATGTGCTCAGAATGCCAGAGGAACGATTACCAATTAAGAATCCTCTTGGCAACCCCGGAGGGAAGACGGCCGGAGGGTCGATTAAGCTGGGAGAGACAACAAAAAAATCTATTTGAAAACAGAATGGGTCTGGACTGGTTGACTCGAGCAGAAGCAGCGCTAGACAGAGGATCATGGAAGTACCTCGTCAAGTCTTTGGGCCCCCGACGTTCCTTACTAGTTCCTACTCGGACAAGGGGAAGAAGATGATGATGAACTATAGCTATTCAAAGATTTTGGGTTCGCTTTGTATTAGAGTCATTGGAGCGACCCCATGACCGGATAGTCACATCTCAATAAAGACTCGATCAAATATGAACTTTACGTTACGGATATTTAGGGAACATTTTCGGATTTACTAGAATCGGTAGACCTATGTCACGGCATGGCAAGGGAAGAATTAACATTTGCATCTTATTCATTTCTATCTGTCGTAGGCAAATAGGACATTGTTGCATGAATAGCCATCTTTTTAAAATCCGCATTCGGGACTCTCCTATGTGTGAATGCCGGATGGACGACGAACTTCTCTTGGTTGCCCCATCAATGAATGTTACTCAAATTTTATTCAAGATTCAATTCAAATCAATTCAGTTTATTTCTATTTATATAGCATTTACATTACAAACACAAAATTTTATTCATAAATGTAATACATGAGTTATCATTCAAATCAAAGGTGTAGGAGAATTCTGCTTCGGAATACCATCTCAGAGACATGGAACAGATCGATATCCATAGTAATATTGTTCAGCATAGGAGTAGCTCTTCCAACAGGCATAACCATCGGCAGGTTGGTCCTGCATATAGGAATGTGAAACAATCTATGCTGACGCTGTCTTAGGTAATTATCGGGAACATACAAACCAATGCTCCGCATAATTTCAGGATTATCGATCATACCGCGCAACAATCGAAAAAATGCGTAATCAGATAGATACACATTCCTTCTAGTCTCTAAACTGTTGTAGCCAAGCATACCCTGGAGGAACTCGGTTGGGTAAAGCCAAAGATAATGCCCGTACTCTCTCATGTAGAGATATCTCAAAAACTTTTTATTATCTTAGATATTTCTTATTACAATATTCCATTCCCCATCAACATCCCAACCCTCTTATCTTCCAATGATCAAATCACTTTAAAGTTACCAACAAGATTCCTAAAAGGTAACGGTATAAATCTATAATAATTAAATAAACTAAAATTATGTACCTATGTCCTTTTCCATTACTAATAGAATTGAATCATCCACACAGAATAATGTTTATCCTGTATACCTACAAATAAAATGAATCTTTACAATTTCAATTTCTAAAATAAAAGAAAAAAAAAACTAACCCATAAAAACCAAGTTTTTATTATACTCCCCTTCTCATCGAATCAGGTTTCGTGCCTGCTGCACGCGTCGGTGTCATTACTCAGTTGTATGAAAAAACATTAAAATTTCGAAAAATCCATTAATTATACTATAATTATAAAATTCGTGGCGACGATAAAAACGAAAATCATTTTATCGCCGCCACGAGTCTGCCTGCAAAGTTTCAGCTCGATTGGATCACAGAAAAAGGGTTGAAAATCAGTTTTTCCGGCAGACAGAAAACCGCAGACGCTACGAGTAAAGGGAGTAAAAACGCAACCCACACACCTTTGCCAACGAAGAAACACACTTTTTTGTGGTAAGAACATCCCGTAGGAAAGAAGAAGAAGAATATTTGCTTTTAATTCTACGAATATGAATATACAAAAATAATATAATATTTATCAAATCTATTGTCTGAAACATCCCTTGTACGAACCCAGCAAGGCGCAGTAGCTCCCACACACCTGTTACCGTTTTGAAAAAATATACAAATTTATGTGAGATAGTAAAAAGTGAGAGGTACCTTATTTAACCACAGATAATGGCACGTGGGCTTGTGTTCGGTACCTACCTATTTAGCAGGGGCGTGCAGTGAGAACATGTAGCGTGACTTTTATTTAAAGATATTTTTGGAGAAAAAATCTAAATTATATATTTATCCAGTAGAATATTATGAAATATTAAAAACTGAATAATGTGTTAATTGTCGTGATAGGAATATTACGAGATGTATCTCGTATTTTTTTTTATGTGCGCCGTCTTTCCTCTCGCTTTCCTGCCATCTGTGGCAGTGATTTCGAGAAAACGGACGGAAATGCGTAACAGGAAACCAGACGCCGGGGATGCGCGCGCAATTTCATTTGACTGTATATTTATGACGGCCGTACATTTTTCTTTAACCTATTTACTTCGTAGAAATGACTGTCGCTACTCAATCGATATTTTTAAATGTGAGGTGTCAAATGTTACACATCATATGCGACTACTGTAAGGCTAGCTCGTTTTTTTCAAAAATGTATACTTAAAAGGTCATGCATCCTGTTCGCACTAGCGAAGGGAAAAACTTCATTTCAAAATGAAGACTACAACACACACACGTTCACCAGTTTGAAGACTACAAAGTGTACACTACAATTGTAGTAAAAACTACTTGAAGTGAAGCAATTGTAGTACTACGAAATGAAGTGAAGTAATGAAGTAATTGTAGTATTAATGAAGTGAAGTAATGAAATGAAGTAATTGTAGTATTAATGAAGTGAAGTAATGAAATGAAGTAATTGTAATAATAATGAAGTGAAGCAATGAAATGAAGTATTTTTTTCCCAAATAAAAATTTGGCGAGCTAAAAAAAAAAAAAAAAGGTCGCCAGACAGATTTGTTCGTTCGATTCCAGAAAATTTACAGTTTCCAGATTTCTCCGTTTAGCTACATCAACTTCCCAAAAATTTTTTCATAACTCCCAAAATTTTTCAAACCATGGGGGGGGGGGTTGTTACAGATTCCAGAAAATTCTTCATATATCTACATCAACTTTCCAAAAATTTCACGTAAAAAATACACTATTTAAAATGTGTTTCTCATACTTTCGATAACTTTGAAGTGTATGTACTTTGTAGTGTTCGCTTTGAAATGAAGTGTACTATTTGAAGTTTATACTTTCAATAACTTTGGTGATTGTAGTTTGTAGTGTGCACTACACATCAAAATGTGCGAAGTGTGCACTTCAATGTAGTGTAGTACTACATTGTAGTAGTGAGTACAGAGCGGACCCATCACTAGTTCGCACTGCACGCCCCTGCTATTTAGTGTTTGATCTGTTAATAAGTTTCTGCGTTGATAGATTGGGAATCGTATTTGATAGTCAGATTGGAAATTCTCACAGTTCGCTATACTGAATTTCAATTTCAATTCAATTTATTTAAAAAATAACACGATCTTCAAAAACTAACATATAATTCATGCATGCTTTTAATTACATCAGGTATATCTGCTGAAGAAATCTATAAAAAAAACTGCATAATTATCAAGGGAGTGTGATCTGACTTTAAAGAAGATGATTTCATAAGAGATATGATAAACCAAAATATAGAATTAAAACAAACCATAAATAAAACAAGTCCAAGCAGTCAAGGTCAAAAATTAATAAGAAACAGAAAAAATAATGAACAAGCTAAATTTTTATCATTTTATTCGACTTGTATTAAAGCGAACGAATTTTTCACAATCGATACAAGTTACTTTAATGATAGTTCAACTTTTTGCAAAAAATAAGTCAGAAATGTTGGAAAAAAATGCAAACACTGCATATCAATGTTTTAGACATCATACAACCTATACAGGGTTATTTGTAAAACATTAATAACCTCACAGGACTATATTCCTGCCTTAATTGTGAGTCGAAAATGTTCAAGCTATTATGACCTAATATCAATAGTTAAGGAGATATGCGACATCAAAGTTTGCATTTTTTTTCCAATATTTCTGACTTATTTTTTGTAAAACATTGGACTATCATTACAGTAACTTATATCGAATATGGAAAATTCATTCCCTTTAATACAAGTCAAATAAAAACTTTCGTATTCCAATTGGAAGTTTTTCAGGGTTTTTATCATTTTATTTAACTTGTATTGTAACGAATGAATTTTTTGTAATCGAAATGAGTTACTGTAATGATAGTCCAACGTTTTACAAAAAATAAGTCAGAAATATTGAGAAAAAAATGCAAACTTTGTTGTCGCGTATCTCCATAACCATTGATATTAGTCATAATAGCTTGATCATTTTCGGCTCATAATCAAGGCAGGAATATAGTCCTGCGAGGTTATTAATGTTTTACAAATAACCCTGTGTAACTCATTTTTAGCATTTTATTGGTTGGACGCTTTCTGCATAACTACGTCCAAATATGGTTCATTCCATTGTATGCTGTTTGTAAATCCAAATAGCAAAAAAATATTATATTTCTACGTCTGCTTCAAATACGAATGAGACATTTGTAAAATTTCTTGCGATAGTTTCCAATTTACTTCGAAAAATTGGAAAAATTCAGAGTGAATTTTTTCGGTAAATATTTTGTTTACTCAATTGTCTGAGAGTGAAGTTCTCTGTGGCTAAAGCCTTAATTTATTTACCCGCTACCTTAAAGGGGAGGTTTTGGTAAGTAGCTGGTTCAGGTAAAACGAAAGACTTTGGAAAGTTTGTCTTTGTGTTTAGACTGGGGTAGGTACGAAAAGAGCCTCCTTTTCTAACTTCGAATATGTTTATTCAGAAGGTGCCAAAGTCAAATTTGTCGCGATGTCTGCAATAGAAATACGGCCCAATTCTGAAAATAGCAATGTCTGGATCTTTAAGATCTTTATCCCAATACTTAATAGACGATAATAAAAATTAAAAATGTCCAGAGCGGATTTTGTAATTCTACGGCTCAAATACACTGTATTAAAAGATGATATAAGAAAGATTGTTTCTTACAAACGTATTCATTTCTTCATCCACAGCGTCCAGATGAAATATCATGGCTAAACTTGTCGAAACCGCGTTCGGCGTTACCGCGTATTCAAATCTTCCCATCTTGACATTTTTTGACAGATATGTCTGGATCTTTAAGATCTTTATCCCAACACTTAATAGACGATAATAAAAATTAAAAATAAACGAGATAGCTTTACGTCGGTGTTTGTTTCTGTAAGTTTTTACATGAGATAGACATAGAGGGAGGGAGAAAGATGTAAATTGTTATCTGTCAAAAATCAAGATGTGAAGATTTGAATACGCGGTAACGCCGAACACGGTCATGACAAGTTAAGCCATGATATTTCATCTGGACCCTGTGAAGAAATTAATACGTTTGTAAGAAACAATCTTTCTTATATCATCTTTTAATACAATGTATTTGAGCCGTAGAATTACAAAATCCGCTCTGGACATTTTTAATTTTTATTATCGTCTATTAAGTGTTGGGATAAAGATCATAAAGATCCAGACATTGTTATTTTCAGAATACGGATGATAGTATTTTTAAGCATAAAATTGTCATGGATTCAAGCAAGACGTGATTATAACAGAGCGTTAGTTAAATTAGTATCAACCACTGCAAATTTTATGTTACCGGCTTCGATACGTACCCGTCTCTTCGTCAGGACCAACACCACCCTACTATGTTCACAACACTGTACACTACAACCTTAGTATTGTTAATCTTTCACCAATGTTTATCACATGCGTGTTAATCTTGTCGAAGACTAGCATGCACTAACTTGCCCAAAGAACGATCAGGAATCTACGTCTCGAAACCGGTAGACCTAAAATCTGGTAGTGGTTTATACAAATTTCACTCTGTTATAATGTCTAACCACAAAGTTAATTCTGTAAATATTAATAATAAGCCATGATTATGTAGCTTAAATCAGGAATATTGCCAAAGATTTACATTTTTTTGTATTCAGTTTTAAATAATAACATCCATCGCGGAATATAAATATGGTTCAAATTAAAAACTGGAAATTAATCATCAATTTACATAAATCACTGGATACAAATTTAATCGCAGCATGATTTTTTAATTAAATTTTGCAATAGTCAGTTGAGAATCTTCTATTCGTATCTAGAAATTCTAATTCACTGGTTTGTATCACTCTGATCACTAGGTAACGCTTAAAAATAAGCATGTTATGGTTAATCCCATTTAAAATCCCATCGCTCAATCGTTCAATAATTTTACGCACTTTTTTAACTTTGCGTAATGTTGTATAGTTCTAATGTTTATTGATTGATTATTTAAATATTTAAGTCCTAGATATCTGTAATGGTGTTGCATGGCTGTTTTAGGCTCGGTTGCGCCAGCAGAAGTAAATTTGGTTCGAGTAACATTGACCCGAGTAACTTTTTTTACTCTCAGATCAGAGTAAACTCGATTTCGGGTTGCACAAACAGCTTTTTTACCGCTGTCAAACCAATCATAAGGCTGATAGGGTGCCAAGCGGAATAAACCTCAAATACCGCATTTGTCTATGGAATTTGATTTATTTCAGTTTTTCACCACTGGCAATACGTACTTTTGCGGTTCAAAACCAGTTCAAACAAACCACTTTATTCTATAAAACAAACCAAACAAACGTCAAACCATCGCTAAAATAACGCGAAATTAAAAGATTCATTTTAATATTTACAAATTTTAATACGAAAATGACAGCGACAAAATTCAAATGACAAGTACCTATATGGATAAATGTCACATTTTCAAATCAGCTGTGAGAGGACGGCCATTTTTTTTACCAACGTTTTTACCTTTACCCATCTATCTTGGAGAGTAAAAAAAAGTTACTCAGATGTATGTACTTCGGCGAGTTAAATATTTTTACCATAGATGGCGCAACCCGTTTTAGTAAAAAACGTTACTCATGTAACTTTTTTACTAAAACTTTACCTTTACTTTAGATGGCGCAACCGGGCCTTACTGTATCTAGGTATATTTAGGGTTCCAAACATGTGCGCTCTTTTGCTACGTCTACTTTGATCTTGAACTATATTTGTGTTTTGTTGATTAGCAGTTTCTTTGTGTATTTGTAATATTGAATTGCTTTTATATATGCTGTGTAAATTTGGGACCTAGGTTTTTTTTTAAATTATATCTTGACTAATCATATGATCTGCAGAAAGGATTTATACGTTCATCCCCAGCCGATTATTGTGTTTTGAAATGTGAATGAACAAAGGCGTTGTTACACGATGGTAGGTATTTTATTAGGTAGAAACCACACTAACATCGCCAGTTAAATTTATTGTCACTTGGTCACACTGAAGGACCGCTTTATCTGTGTATTCGTTGAAACATCGCCCGTCTGTGATATATTCCCGTGTGAAATATATCACAGACTTATTAATAAACTGTTACTTAATTCGCACTAATTAACGCTGTTTCTATTGCTTTGATCACGTTCCAGTAAGCTCCGTTCAGTATTCGTTCGTAGAAACTTCTTGCCCCGGTATCTTTTCTTTCTTGTTTATTTCAAAAAATCCTTGTTTACAAATAAAGGTACTTAATACTAATTTAACAATAAAATATAAGATAAATTACACTTTTTTTTGCCACTCTACTAGGCTACGCCTGTCCGAGAGTGGCGTTATAGAACACGATTATAATATTTTTTTGAATTCGTCAGTAATATTTATTTTCATAAGGTAGTAATTATGTATCACAAAGTATCAAGTGCAATGTTAGTGAAAGTTGAGTGAGTCATAAGTCCAAGTGTAAAAATGTGTATAATAATTGTTTAATGTAAAAAGGGTTAAAGTTTTGTTTAAGATTATTTTTTATTTTTCTAAATTAATTTAGTTATATAGGTATATATTTTTATTTGTAGACATTATTATGCAATTACAGTAAGTAAATTTTCAGTTGCTGTTCTACCTTTGGAAGAAAGCCAGTTGTTTGCTAAAGCTGTATCTATTTATGCACTTTCGCTGGTTTCACTGCTGGTCACACCGTGCTCGCTCTGTTGGGGTTAGTGATATTACAACATCACACAGTGATATTACAACACCTATCGCGTGTTGCAATTTCACTGTCATGAATCACTGGCCATACTGGTTCTAACGCTGAGATGTCACATACATATCGTTACGAAATGAATTGACTTACTTCGCGTCGCGTGACGCCCTTTATAGATAAATTCCTTTGAGAGATTTATTATTGACATTACGAGAGGCCTGTACAGCGTTTTAGAATCTTCGGGAAAGAGAATGTGGTCATGGATAACTGACCCTACTTAGCGTTATATTTGTGATAATCTTTATATTATACTGAATATTATTTACAATTAATTTATCACTAAGTCATGTTTTACTATTAATGTATTATTTATTTATAAAAAGTGTATTGTGTATTTTATAAAAACTTGCTTATCAAGAACTTATTCTTAAATTTTTATTATTGATTTTCGATATATATTTATTTTTTATGAATATTATTTACAATTCATTTTATCATTAAGGCATTATTAATTATTTATCATAAAAAGTGTATTGAGTATTTTATACGAACTTGATAGCTCGGTTAAATTAATTTGTCTTTGTCTATCAATAAGATGCCTTGTCAAGGAAGGTGGAGCGGGAATTTCAAACACTCCGGCGGGTTTAAATACATTTATTACAAAAGAAAAAAACAGTTAAACCTTACGTTCTAAAGCGCTATTACTAATTTTATAACTAATCCTAACCTAAACGCCAGCAGCTCGACCGTCACATAAGTCCGTCCTGTCCTTTCACATCTCAGTCCACATTAAAAAAATATTACAAAAACACACGTCACTATTGAAAGCGGTCGTAAACAAACCGCGGGTGGTTTCGCGCACCAAGCCACGTTGGTCGCGGAAACTCGCGGGAAGCGCACGTGGTCCAGGTCGCGGAAGCACGTGGCGTCGGCCTTCCTCGGGAGCCCGCCGTGGTGAAGCTGCCGCCTTCTCTTCGAGCGACGTGGCTGGCGTCGACCCGGTTCGAGTGCCCGCCGCCGAAGGGACTGCCGCGGGCAGGGGCCCGTTACACTCACCGTTCTTGGCCCCCCGGCTTCAACTCTCTGTGTATGGCTACCCCCCCTCCCCCACCCGCAATGGCCCCCGACCAACCCCTGGCGGTGCGGGGTGGCAACCCGCGGTGCCGCGCGAAATTTAAAATTACCTAAATCTATTTTAAAATAAAACTTATATTCTAATTTACAAAGGACGCGATGCGGAACGTCACACGCAGGTCGCGGACGCGTCAAACTTATTTATTAAATATTATTTTTTCGTTAGTAATTATCAATTTATCGTTAAAGTACATTATATAATTATGTCATATTCAAAATGTTCATTGTAACTAGGTATGTAATTTTCAGAAAGTTTACAAAATGTTCTTACTTTGTACTTTAGGACCATCTATTAGCGTCATTAATCAATTATTGATGGTCCGTTGTTAACAAAATAAAAAAATTAAATTAAATCAGCATTAAGTAGGTTCATCATATCGTTATTTGAATAAATTTTAATTTGATACCTTTCATACAAAAATTTGATAAAAAATGCAGGAGAAGCTAAGGGAAAAGTGGTCAATTTCTCTCTTCAAAGGATCGCCTTAATATAAACTCTTTGAATAAATGACTCTGAATATCAACATACAAAATATATCGAAAAAGCATTCAATCTAAAGTGTCCAATATCTTTGTCCCGGTCTACAAGCGGTCACAATGGAGCCTCTACAATACAAAAGAATCGTATAACAAAGTACTTGAGTCTACTTATTAATAATAGTACAAAGCAGGTACTTAAGATTAAGCGAGAATATAAAGAAAAATAATGTTTTCAAAAATGATAGAATCTAGACCGCCGAACGTAAAAAATATAAAAAGATAATGTATCCTGAATAATTTAACACATAATGGCATTCAAAGTACCGCTTTTATTTCTAATCCCCTCATTGAAAAGAGCCTATTGACGATTTTGAGTTATTGATAGTTTTATTTATTTTTATTTCTCGATGTTTCAAGATATTTTTTTTTAATTAATAGATAATACATATAATTTTTAATTAATATTAGGTCCTTACATATGAAATTGACGTTTAGTATGGGAGGAACATAAAGCCGATTTTTTTTATTATAATATATTTATTTATTCAAAGTATGTACCATTGCTATCTATGCACTTTTGCCATCTCATAGGTAGTTCATCGATCCCTTTACTATAAAAACCATTCGAACGGGAATCAATAAAATCTTTGAAGGCGGTTTTGACTGCCCCATCGGAGTTGAATTTTTTCCTTTGCAAGAAGTTATCCAAATTTCGAAAAAAATGGTAATCTGTTGGGGCAAGGTCCGGAGAGTACGGTGGATGTCTTAGACATTCCAATTGAAGCTCCTCTAATTTGGTAGCCGTCTGTTGTGCAGTGTGTAGTCTAGCGTTATCATGAAGCAGCAGTGGCCTAGAGCGATTAACCAGCCTCGGTTGTTTAGCAGCTAGCTTTTCCATCATGGTTTACAGTTGCTGACAATAGACATCTGCCGTAATCGTCTGGCCATATTTAAGAAAGCTGTAGTGAACGACACCAGCACTAGTCCACCAAACGCTCACAAGTAACTTTTTTGGAGTCAATTTTCGCTTGGGGCATGGTTTGGCTGGTTCGGCAGGGTTCAGCCATTGCGATGAGCGCTTCCGATTATCGTACAGGATCCACTTTTCATCACAGGTAATGATTCGATTTAAAATCCCTTATTATTGTGCCGGTTCGAGTAATGCAACGCAGCAGTCAACGCGCGTTTGTTGATTTGCTTCACTCAATTCGTGAGGTACCCACCTTTCAAGCTTTTTCACCTTACCAATTTGCTTCAAGTGGATTAAAACAGTTTTATCACTAACACCGCAGCCTGCAGCTAACTCGGATGTGGTTTGCGATGGATCCGCTTCCACAATAGCCTTCAATTCTTCATTATCAACTTTGGTCTCCGGCCGTCCACGGGGCTTGTTCTGCAGGTCGAAATTTCCAGGACGAAAACGTTGGAACCAAAAACGCACTGTGTTTTCTTTTGCGGCACCGTCGCCATACACATCATTAATCCTTCGAACCGGTTCTGCAGCACTGGTGCCACGGTGGAACTCGTACTCGTAAATAACGCGATATTTCAAGTTTTTCATTTTGTAAACTGAGTGACGCAAAGAAAAAAACAATTGAGGAAAAAACAAATGAATTATAATTTTCAAAACACAAATACATGAGTAAATAGCTGTATAAATTTGGATTTGGAATTCCTAACCAAAGAGAAGATATTTGAGATGAAATTTGCCAGTACGGAAAAACGTCAATTTCATATGTAAGGACCTAATAGATAGCACGTATAACTAGCAAATGTTTACATCAAATAAT
>JADDOH010010960.1:0-18183 GCA_016648135.1 Agrypnia vestita | reverse complement strand
TATAAATGCTTGTTTGTATTTTTTTATATCTTCTTTTTGTGTGACATGTCAGGTTCCCTCAACACGACGTCTTTTATTCAATATTATCACTCTTCATATTCTTCTCTGTTCTGTGCTAGCCGGTTTATTTTGACATTTATAAAACACCCTGACAATGGAAAGGTTTTTCCGAAACATGTAGTAAACCAATGAAGGTAATTAATGAATACAAGCATGTAGGTGTAATTATTGAATACAAGCAGATACAAATAATAAATCTTTTTTTAAATTTAATTAATCATCATGTTAACAAAAAAAATAAACGCAATAAACCCCAAATATTAGGTCCTTACATATGAAATTGGCGTTTTGCCGTACTGGCAAATTTGATCTCAAATATCTTCTCTTTGGTTAGGAATTCCAAATCCAAATTTATACAGCTATTTACTCATGTATTTGTGTTTTGAAAATTATAATTCATTTGTTTTTTCTCAATTGTTTTTTTCTTTGCGTCACTCAGTTTACAAAATGAAAAACTTGAAATATCGCGTTATTTACGAGTACGAGTTCCACCGTGGCACCAGTGCTGCAGAAACGGCTCGAAGGATTAATGATGTGTATGGCGACGGTGCCGCAAAAGAAAACACAGTGCGTTTTTGGTTCCAACGTTTTCGTTCTGGAAATTTCGACCTGCAGAACAAGCCCGTGGACGGCCGGAGACCAAAGTTGATAATGAAGAATTGAAGGCTATTGTGGAAGCGGATCCATCGCAAACCACATCCGAGTTAGCTGCAGGCTGCGGTGTTAGTGATAAAACTGTTTTAATCCACTTGAAGCAAAGTGGTAAGGTGAACAAGCTTGAAAGGTGGGTACCTCACGAATTGAGTGAAGCAAATCAACAAACGCGCGTTGACTGCTGCGTTGCATTACTCAACCGGCACAATAATGAAGGGATTTTAAATCGAATCATTACCCGTGATGAAAAGTGGATCCTGTACGATAATCGGAAGCGCTCATCGCAATGGCTGAACCCTGCCGAACCAGCCAAACCATGCCCCAAGCGAAAATTGACTCCAAAAAAGTTACTTGTGAGCGTTTGGTGGACTAGTGCTGGTGTCGTTCACTACAGCTTTCTTAAATCTGGCCAGACGATTACGGCAGATGTCTGTTGTCAGCAACTGCAAACCATGATGGAAAAGCTAGCTGCTAAACAATCGAGGCTGGTTAATCGATCTAGGCCACTGCTGCTTCATGATAACGCTAGACCACACACTGCACAACAGACGGCTACCAAATTAGAGGAGCTTCAATTGGAATGTCTAAGACATCCACCGTACTCTCCAGACCTTGCCCCAACAGATTACCATTTTTTCGAAATTTGGATAACTTCTTGCAAAGGAAAAAATTCAACTCCGATGGGGCAGTCCAAACCGCCTTCAAAGATTTTATTGATTCCCGTCCGAATGGTTTTTTTAGTAAAGGGATCGATGAACTACCTATGAGATGGCAAAAGTGCATAGATAGCAATGGTACATACTTTGATTACATAAATATATTATAAAAAAAAAATCGGCTTTATGTTCCTCCCATACTAAACGCCAATTTCATATGTAAGGACCTAATATAAACGTGTAATATATTTTCGCTGGCGTGAAGTACCGCAGAAAGCGATGCTTTAAATAATACAATATTCATCCGTGAATGACAAATGAAGCATGCGCAGTGGCACGCCAAAAAGGAGTGGATATGTCATTTGCAATAGCGAAGGGAACAACTACATTTCAAAATGAAGACTACAACACACACACGTTCACCAGTTTGAAGACTACAAAGTGTACACTACAATTGTAGTAAAAACTACTTAAAGTGAAGTAATTGTAGTACTACGAAATGCAGTGAAGTAAATGAAGTGAAGTAATGAAGTAATTGTAGTATTAATGAAGTGAAGTGAAGTAATGAAGTAATTGTAGTATTAATGAAGTGAAGTAATGTAATGAAGTAATTGTAGTATTAATAAAGTGAAGTAATGTAATACTAGTGAGTTAATATTTTTTTCCCAAATAAAAATTTCTTCGTTTAGCTACATCAACTTCCCAAAAATTCTTCGCGAGTCCCAAAATTTTTCAAACCATGGGGTGGGGGTTGTTACAGTTTCCAGAGATTTCTTCATATATCTACATCAACTTCCCAAAAATTTCATGTAAAAAATGCACTATTTAAAGTATGTTTCTCATACTTTCGATAACTTTGTAGTGTTCGCTTTGAAATGAAGTATTATATTATTTATACTTTCAATTAGTAGTGTGCACTACACTTCAAAACGTGCGAAGTGTGCACTTCAATGTAATGTACTACTACATTGTATTAGTGAGTACAGAGCGGACCCATCACTAATTTGCAATGCAATATAGGTGTTAGATTCATTACAAACTAACTGTTAGCAAGTCTTGACGGACACGCACTAGACGAAGAGTGAATGAAGAAAGGCTGTGTTATTTCTTTTCCTTTCTCCTACTTCTTTACCACCATTTGAGGTCACCGCTTCAAGTCCGCGTGCACCATACATATTTTTATTTAAATTTTTAAAATATAAACCATCGACAGGTTGTTATTCACCCCGATTTGGCTTGTTATTGACGGTCCTAGTATGACATTTTTATGTGTAAAATCAAATTTCAACAAGAAACTCAAAAGACTCAAAAACTTGTTGAAGAGGAATTTTTTTTTAATTAGGTTTAATACAATAGTATGTATATACAATGTTACTGTTGATATTTGTGTTCTCAGTCCTCCTCACAGGGGCTCCTGTGCTTAAGTGGACTAGTTTATACCTATTTATTTTCTATTTTTAAATTTCTACGTCGTTTTTAATACTCCTTATACTTTATCTGCATCAATTTGATTTAGCCGTATGTATTTTTATATTTTTTTGATCTCTTCAATCTTTTCAATACTTTTGATAGTCCGTAAATCTCAATATGTCAGGGATTTGATGTGTTTGTCTAGAATTTAAAGTGTTAAATTCATTGTATATAGTTCTTCTGTACTATAGTTTTTAAATAGATATGTATAGTTTTTTATATCCCCTTACACTAGCATGCTTTTGCTGCCTGGGGGCTTTAAGTTTTTTTGTCTTCTTGTTTCTTATTATATTTGTATATTTATTATAGAAGTCTCATAGAGACGAAGCTAATTTATATGAGAAAAGTGGATGGAAGTCTCTTATACGATGGCTCAGGGTTTACAACTTTGAGCTGGCCTAAGTGATCACTCTACGCGATGTAACGTTAACCAATTACATCATAAGAACATCCACACATTATAAAAATTTTGAAAGTTCTATGTATATAAATGTTCGTAACGAGAATTTTTCATATGTTACTGTGGTTTCTGCTAGAGACATCTGTTGATTTTTTTTCTCTTAACAAGTTAGTATACACAGCTTTCGTAACTAATAATAATACCTCTTTACTTTATTTTATAATTGGAGTTTTTTTAGCGACATTCATTTTAACGTATATACGATATTCTTTCGAATTATTACATATCTACCAGAATACGCCTGAAAATCAATATTTTCAATTTTTTATCTTAATCAATATTATAATGTACCAGAATTAAATTATCAAACAATATTTTTGTATGAAAGTATGTTCTAAGAACATAATTAATTTATCATCCCTCTGGGGACAAAATCCAGTAACTACATGTTCTTAGAACATACTTTCATTTAAGAAAATAAAATATTGTTTATTTATTTGTATTTAAAATAAAATTTAAATGGTTTAAAAAATTCTAACAGCCCTCCTGCAAAATTTATTTTTTGTAGATGTCTTAGTTTACGTAGGGAAAGTCGATATATATTTTTTAACCTTGCATTATAGTACAATGCCGTCGAGTCAGCATAATTTGCATTACAAATTACTTTTTATTACAATCAGAAGTAGATCTATTCTTTTGTGTTGATTCGTCACCAAAGATGGCCCAAAGCCCTCGGAGACGCCTGACGTAACGCTTTACGTAACAATGGTCGCCCCTCGCCACTCCGGCAGACGTTTGACGCCAGGTCCGACCGGTTAAAGATTTAACTGTAAAATATTTCGGCTAACCGTAAAGAAACGGGTTTCAAGTTGCGTCTCTCGGACGCGCGTCACTACAGGACACCGCGGACAGTTCCATCATCAGACTGACACCATTCTTCGCCTTCAGTTACATTTTTTTTTGTTTTATTGGACATACAGGGTGACTCATAGACATCAAAGTTTACATTTTTTTCCAAGGTTTTCAAATTGTTAATTATTAATACTTTGTGAGGTACCGAGTGGAGTTGCTTAAATTTATGACTGTCGAAAGAATGGTTGGTGTCATTTAAGGGGTTGGCGAATTCAGAGAAGTTACAATTTTATACCGTACATGAGTTTTGAATCAGATAACTCATAGCCAAACTGATTATAATGAAAAGTATTAAACAAAATCTTGGTGTTTTTTGGGTTACAGTAAGATATTATGTCGTTACGCTATCTGATCGCACTAAATTAAAGATATCAGTTGTCAGCCTAATATCTTTAATCAATATTTTACCTCTCAACCTAAATATCTTCAATCTAAAACTTTTGACAGCTCATATGGGGAAAAACTTTTTATATTTCGAGCTAACATCCGTGAAAAAATGGCTGGCAGATTTGATTTAGCGCAAAAATTTACGAAGACCTAAAATTGTAGATGTAAAAAAAATATCTGCTGTCCCTCTGCCATATAAATTTAATACCTTTTGTTCATGAGAGTTGTTTTAAAATTTTTCTAATGATTTAAAATGTTAATGATGATGCTGTTTGTGATTTAGATGATTCTTGTCAATTTAACACAAATCGTATAAATCGTTCCTTCGTTTCCATGATTATTTTGAAACATAATACATTTTAAACACAAATGTCTGTCTTATAGAAGGTTGTGTGTGTGGTCTGCAAACAAAATATTATCTGTTAGTCTAATATTGATACAATTATGAAATGATTAAAACTACTATCTATGCATTTTTTCCGAAAACACCCGGTTCATTATCATTATCATCAGATACCTCATATAGATACCTCATACACAGAAAAAACCCGTTATTTGGCTTCCAATCTACAAATCGGAGGTATTTTTAAAAGTTCTAAATTCTTAAACATCTGTTGACATAATACATAGAACTCATCCTTTAAGTACAGATCCACAAATTCATTTAACACAAACTATCACCACATTGACATTTTCAACTCAACAATAAGAAACATAAAACAAACAATATCTACACTACCGCACCCAAACTAATTCGTACAATATATCTTCCCTTCTACTCCCGTTCCACATTCCCCTCCACCCTCTCCACTCGCTATTAAAGTAAGTTAAAGTAAATTACTATATTCAGTGGAAAATTTGTAATTGGCATAATTTTAAAAACAATTATTTCATATTTGTTAAGATTGTTGTTTTGCTGTTAATTTTCCCCAAAATAAAATAAATAAACTCAGGTGTATATAAATAATATTAGATTAACGGTGACCATTTGAATATTGCTTTTCTGATTATCTCAAAACACACTATTTGGAGATGTCTGACTAATGAACTGGACGATCGATGTCGATGTCTTACGTTATTTGAAGCTGTCACCAACAAATAACATGAAATGGTGACTGTAGATATCATCTTATATCCACAGACAACATGGTGAGCATGTATGCAAATCAGCCATTTTACCAAGAAGCCAAAATCGCAGAACTAGGAATTTAAGGATGAGGAGAATGGCTCAGTCAGTGAATAGCGATGTAAACAGTGTGGTCTTTTTATTAACAATATATAATGTTGCCACAGAGTAGTTTTGCAATTATTTAAGAATTTGTTTTTCAAATAAATTTGAATAAATTTTATATTCTTTTCGTAAGCATTGCAATATCACATAAAAACTTGTGTACTAAATTACTGTAAATTATATACTGTAGATATGTTAGGATACCATTTGTACAACGAAATAAGAAAATTAATTTTAATTTTTCTAAAAATGCGAATTATGTTTCATCGAAAAACTTAACTTCGTATTATTAATGGATTTGGCGTTTACATTGTAGAGATTATTTTTCATTGTGATATATTATAACAGATATTAAATAATGTTAACCTTTTTATCTCTATCCGAGTTGAATAATATATATTTTTTTTTACTACTTGTTTCGAGAGAATCAGAATCTCTCATCGACAGGTGAAGTATCAAATTGAATATTTTTTAAATAAATAAATTCACATTGATCTGTTCTAATATTGGCCACGCTTAAGTCAAATATAAATAATTTGGAAAAGCGGAGTTTACAAAATTTGAACGTTTGAAAATTAAAAGAAATTTGAATTCGGGTATTAACTAAACAAAATTACTTTGATTTACTATTCTCCTCTTCTCTCAATATTACCGTTACAACCACACTTACAGTAGTAACATCGGCTCATTTTTTCAGTACCTAATATTTATTATATGAACTTAATTATTTATATTTGAACAGAATTAATGTAAAAATTATTTATTTAAAAAGTAGTCAGTTTGATATTTCACCTGTTGATGAGAGATTCTATTTCTCTCGAAACTTTAGTAGTGAAAAAAATACAAAATATAATAAAACTCAGGTAGAGATAGCAAAGTAAATATTGTTTAATATCTGTTATTATCTAACATCATAACTTAACTATATTCGTCGCTCTAAACAAATATCAGGATCGCGAAGAGTATATAAGAAACATTTATCTATATTAACAGTAAAATATTATGAAATAATGGACAGTGTGTACATAAACACGTATAACAGAGATCCACGATACAACAAAAACTATAAAATGACACAATTTATTATAAAAGAATAAAATAAATAAAAAATACTATATAATACAAAATAGTTAAAAAAAACAGATAAGCCAGAAAAAGGCAATATTAAGAGTAAATGGAATTGGGAGTGAAAGTAAAAAGGGTGAGGTGACTAGGATTAAGGTTGATGGATGGTATGTGTATCATGCGGTGAGGGTAGAGGGTTTGAATGATAATTATAATGATAATGATTTGAAAATTGTAAAATAATTTAGAACAAATCGATTTAAGAAAGCCAGAGTACACATTCTCTACGGGGGTGGTTGTTTATGTTTGAGATATGGTGATAGACTTTAACATACCAAAGGATACAATAAAGCGTTAGAAAATGATATGGTTCATATTTCTACAGCAAGAAAAGGGAACTATTTTATTGTTAATACAAAATAATAATATGTTGAATGATCGTTCATCCGATAATTTTTAATAAAAAAATATGTGGCCCCAGAACACTGTGAAAAATATTTTTTTCTTTCATTTTCTGAAAGATCCATTTGTTAAGAATGTCCTCACTAAATATTTTAAAGAAATTTGTAAAATTGACGGAGATACAGCGGTTTAAAGTTTTTTGTTTGTATGTTGAATTAACCTTCAGCAAAACTTTTAATGCGTTTCTCAACCTGGTTGACAGCATATCAGAAAAACTACACATCTGATTTGCATGCGCCAAGTTGTAAACTGTTTGAAAATCCAGTTTCTATGGCACCAAGTAGGGATTTTTTTATAAAAGGCTCCCTTCTATATTTTTTTAATAAATGATGAATATTTTCTATAAAAAATCGAAAATAAAATTCGCTAGTCCGCCATTTTTTTTGTTTTTTAGATATCAAAATTCCCGTACGTGATACTATAAACCTATATGTATAGTTTCTAAATATATTTTCATTTCATTTTTCGGTTGTACCCTATGCCTTAATAGCTGTCAACCACCCAGCGGCAAATTCATCAAAGTGTCCTCTTGGAAGAAGCGTACACCGAAAACTATACTTTAGATTGGAGTAAAAACATTTGTATGCAGTCTTCAATATGTGTATATATACTATCAGCAATAAATAAAAAAAATTCCATGTATCGTTTGCTTGAAAATAATTACGAAAAATTCACCCTCATACCGCGTGCGCACAGTGGTCCGGAGCCTTAAGGAAAAATTTGAGTTATAAGAGAAAGAGGACTTTCTTCAATAACAAGGAAAAATAAGACAGTGTGGGAAAAACTAGCAGGTACCTAATGTAAGTTTGGAACATGTAAATAAGTTTGTGTATTTGGGAAGTACATATTTTTGATAGAGACGTAAAGGCTAAACATATATCGAAAGTAGTGTGGCTGTGGAAATAAAGTGAACGGCACTTTGAATGTAGTAATTTCTAATGGAAACTTGATGTACGGAAGAGAAGCCTGTAGCTAGCGAAAGAGGAAGAAAGTAGACTGAATGTAGTGAAAATAAGTTCATCTAGGGTATATGAGGCAAAAAGGAGAGAATTTAATGCCGATCTTTACATAGTGAATAGAAATAAACATAGGGGTTGCTTTTGACGTCTGGTCATGTAAAATTGCATCGAATTGTTTATTATCTGTATGGGTAGGTGTGTATCTTTTATTTACCTAGTTATTTTATCTACCTCTTTATTCTTGTCATATTTTGTTCTATAACTCTTTTTCTTATATTCTATAATAGTGATTTAACCTAGAATAAGACATCTATTAAATTGAGAAATTTAACTGCCCCAGAACAGGTTTCATCTAGTGGGGCGTTATAAGCTAAATTTAAATAAATGTAATCGTGATAATATTTAAATAAACAAATAAAACGAATGAATGAGGAGAAAATGGTAAGAAAAGTGGCATCAGGGACAGAGGTCGTCCGCGGAAGATTTGGCACGACCAGCTCAACAAAATATTGGACGATGCTTCTGTTAGAAGCGAGATTGCATGAGAAGACGTATGGCGCTCAGGCTTCCAGAGTCCATTTGTGTGCAATAAAAATTAGTGCTTATATTTAAATTAGTTTAGTTAAATATTTAAAAAAAATTATGTTACTTACGTTGGTCCTGGTCTTGTGTGTGAATGCATTGAATTAATGATGCGAGCATAAAAATACTATACACAAAAAAATTATACATTTTTGGTAACTATTTTATTTATAATTAATTATAAAAGCACTTGTAAGTGTAAAGAAACTGACTTTATATTAATAAATTTTTATTATTGAATTTACTTAGATATTTTTAGCCGCGATTTGTTTCATTAAATGTATTATTTTTGAGAAAAAAAAACTGCGACAGATTTCTACTAGATTTCTTGTGAAGTGTTTTGATTGAAAAACTTTCTTCTGCTGGCGAAGACGGCCCGGCTGCGAGTGTGGTCCGACGGGTTCGCGGTTCACGACTGACGGACGGACTGAGGAAGCCGGCAGCCGGCTGGAGACCAGAACTACTCCCGGCCGTGACACTGTTTGACGGACTCCAGGGGCGACCAAGGCTAGCACCATAAAATAATATTTCCAAAAAAAATATTAAATAATCAAAAACAAAGTAATCAAAACAAGAGGTATAAAAGGTATAAATTTTTGCTATAAAAGTAATCCTCAAGACTTCGATTTTCAACAAATTCGATGTATTCGATATAAAACAAATTTATGCGAAATACTCTTAAATACACATACAAAGACAAAAATACATTGTTTAAACCAAATCAAACAATAATTACCACACGGTCAAACAAGGTTACATACCACGTATGAAAAAAGGAGCTATAACTATTTTGGACCCAAATCGACTGCCCCAACGAACGAGGCAGTAACTCAATATTTTAGGTATTTGAGTTAGTACCATTTTTAGGTTTGGGCCATGATTGCCTACCTACAGCAAAGACAGCAGTATCTCAAATGCAATATTTAACAGATAAAAATATGAATTTTATAAAACTAGTAAATCAGTTAACCATTTTTCTTCCATGTAATAACGAAGTAGGTAGAAATGTAAATTATAATAAAATATCTCAATTAATAGTAAGATCGTCTTAAATATTACCTACACATACAAAAAAAAAAATTGAGAGGATTCATAAAAGAATTAGAAATCCGGATCGAAGCTTAAAAGTGTCCCCCTGAAAAATCGATTTATTTGAGTTACTGCCTCGTTCGTTGGGGCAGTCGAAATTACTTAATTGCATGCTTGATGAATTAAAACAATCCGGGCTAACCACAATTTACAACCCTAACATAAAATACAAAATAAAACAGTGGATCCGAAACAAGGGGAGAGATAAAATAGGCACACTTACACAAACACACTAACACGCTATAACCTCATACTTTACTTTTATCTCTTGGCCACCAGAGTACCGGGTCACAATGAACCCCTTGCTCTTTCATTATTGTGTGTGGTGAGGGATTAATTTACCTCACTTGATATAACTTGATATATATGATATATTTTATTTTCACTTATTTATTTATTATGTCACTTTGATCACTTTATTATGTTATGTTAATATACAATACTTATCAAATACAAATAATTATTCTACTATATATCTATATACTATGTTTTGTACCTACACACTATTGTAAACTATGCCTGTCTCAACACAGATATTTCTAGTGAGACAGGCACAGTCCAACCAAAATTTTATATTTAAATTAAATAGAAATAAACAAATAAATAAGAGGATCAAAAATTTTTTAAGACATGCTTTTAATATAATTAGATTAGTCAGATTTAGTTAGATCAGTTAAAATACGTTGGTTAGGTTTGGTTAAATCAGGTTAGTAAGGTTTGGCTAGGTTAGATTAGGTTTGGTTAAGTTAGATTAGGTTTGGTTAAGTAAGATTTGTTAGGTTAGCTTTGTATCTTTATTTTTATTTTATTTTATTATAGTTGTTATTATATTATTGTTATTATGTTATTAATATTATTATGTTATTAATTATTATATTATTATTTTAATAATTATTTAATTATTATTATATTATATATAACAATATTAAGTTAATAACTATTATATTATTAACTATATATATATAGTTAATAATATAATAATATATTATTAACTAGCCTACCTATTGTAGGTCTCTCTTGACTATCTGTGCTAATCTGAAAATAGCAATATTGGGATGTCAGATCTTTATCAGGGCAGTACAATGTTATACATAACATGTATAACATTGTACTGCCGCCAATTTTGATATTTTAATTTTGACAGGTTTGAAATTAATGAATTCAATCAATCTGAAAGCTCTAAAACGTAAACAAACGTCAAGTTATTCACAATTACGAATAATGAGCTTTCTAATTGATCGAATTCACTAATTTCAAACCTGTCAAACATAAAACGCCAAAAAAAAACGGCGTCACAGTGTTATACAATAACTGTCAAGACAAAAAATAGAAATATTGCTTAGTTCAGAATTCGGATGATTATCTGCCCATCTTCGCCTCGATCTAACACTCAGTCTTGTTAACCTATACGTATAAGGGCTTCGTAAGTGTTGCGAGACTCGTCTACTCTTCCTAAATGTCCCGCCCACTTCGGCCTCTTTACTTTTTTTTAATTTGGTTTAAATTGATTGAAAAAAGGAATCAATAGAGGTGGTAGACTGCTACTGATGTTCCACCATTAGGTTGTTATTTATGTAAAATCAATTTAATTCAGGAAAGTCCTAATTGACGGACAATTTGATCATGTTTTTTGTGGAATGGTGTCAATGACGACCCAAAACCAAAATTATGCTAAAAATTGCATGATGTAGTCAGTTTTTCATGAATTGAAACTTCAAGGCGACTGAATTATTGTCGATAAACCTCAGAAGTGATGGTCACATTCCTCGGAAGGAATCCAAAGTAGATGAGGCCTTCTTTGTCCATTCATCAGATGCAATACACGCAACAATCCAACCCAAATTGTCGATTAGTTCCTTGTTGCTGGTTGATTATTGTTGGCAGCCAGTGGCTTGCTATTTGATTATATCTCATTGTTTTTTGCATGTTGCCTGTTGCTTGTTGCATTTTTTTTCTGCTTCTAGTATATGTCGATTAAACGCCGACATGTTGGCGTTCATTATTTTATTTTCGCCGCAGTTCTAAATAGTTGGACAGCAAACTACCGACTTAAATTCTTCCCCTGGACGTAAAAGTGGATGAAAATTGTAGGATACTGGATACTGGACTTAAGTTTTTTATAAATTTAATATTTTCTAACTCACTTCACGGCAATCACTATTAAAGTGACTTTAAAAATAAAAAAGTAGTTTGAGTGTTTCTTGGCATAAAAAATGTAGGTAAAACATCCATGTGGTATGCACGTAATTTTATAATTCTATTGTTACTACACGATAATAATTTTAGGGAAAACATTTAGGAGGGGTTAAAAATTTCTACGCCTCAGATAATACTTTTTACTTTATGGTTTATCAAATACATAACACATAGAAAAAAATAAGTAGTTTTTGACATTTTGTAGAAAGAATCCAACATATAAAACGTGTCATATCTTCGTAAACAAAAGTTTTTTTTATAATTACTTAAAAAAACATAATAATACACCCCTACAATGAGCCACATACAAAAAATACGCAATAATGAAAAATATATCGTTGTATTAGGTATTTGTCGTTTCTAATTTTTAGGAGCCTTTTTCTCAGTAGCGTGTTTTTTGGGTTGGATTGTACTTGTAATTGTACATAACATGTATGTATATGCGTTTGTTTTTGTTTTTAATTGAGCTTTAATTTTTTTCCATGGCGTAAAAAAAAATTATTTCCGGGTTTTCATTATATATGTAAGATTATATTATTGTCTATTAGATCGTATTTCCGTTGCCTCCGAATCAGTCACATTGTTATTAGTAGCTATCGCGTTTATGTTTAAATTTAACATAAGTATCCCCAATATTAGTAAATTCGAATGTCCGTTCTTAACTTATCCTATCCAATCTATAAACATATCTAATTCCATTATTATCAAAATTAATATGATTTCAAAATTATTTTAATTAAATAAAATGAAAACATTGACTTTATGCTTTATCAATAAAATACCTACTCTGAATATTTTTTTAAAAATATTTCGGTTTCATGAATATCAAAACTAATAAGTGCATCCTTTACTATATCGCATATGTCATTAAACCCAAATATGGTATTAATCATTAACCCAAATATATAATTCTCTACGTATTAATGTCCATCACTAAAACGCTTCGTTCCTTGGACGAAATATATAATAAAAGTTCATCATTTTTGAGATGTTGTAGATATTTCATATTATTATTTTTTAAGCATTCGTAACAAATTTATTAAATCCGTTAAGTGTTTTGATCGAGAAATATTTCACGCATTAACAAAACGTTGACTGCCATCTGTGTTTGCATGTGCTTATTTTCATTATTTTATCCAAGACAAAAACCCAGCATCGTAATGATAAGTATAATGTAATAATAATTATTATTTAATATAACATATTAATTTATCAGGTAAGTAAGTAACTTTTCGTCATATCACTTGTTTCTTCTTCTTCACACACTGCAATCTTCTACAGGGCCGACATTCAATATTTGACTCATTTGAAGTTTCGGGTCTTAATCACATGTTATATAGTTTATTTATTTATTTTTAGTTGTTTACATAGTTGATTGAAGTTCTATTCAATACACATACCTACAAGTAAATACAATAATTTTGCCTTTATTTAATTCATTCGCGAAAAAACGCAAAAATGTTTTGAATGATTCGTTTCTCATAAAAATTTCGAATTTCTTTCAAAGATGTCGCGAAAAACTTGTGTGCGAAAATGTTTACTGAATTTCATTTCCCTCGCAAAAGGTGTCTCTAAACTGTGTCAAAAAAACAACATTAGTAATGTTCGTAACATTTTTCGCAGGCGGACTGCAATGTAAAAGTACTAACTGAATTTGGTAGGCACCAAAGGTGAATATATTTGTAGAAATAATACATTACTTTTCAATTTCCACGTGGGGGAAAACCTACACAAGGGTGGTACGATACACATGTCTGAGGCACGTTTTATTCTCCTTCTTCTTCTTCTTGTACTTGGCGATCATAATCATCAGTATAAATTGGACGTCTTTATGCAGAAAGCGTCCAACCCACAAAATGCTAAAAATGAGTTGTAGGTATATGGGTTTGGATAGCTCAGTGCTGAAAATATCCAAGCTCTAAGTACCATAGTTTTTCGTGAATTTAATATTTTTCTAACCCAAATTACGGCTATCGCCGTTATATTAACTCTTAAACTAAAGAAAGTGGTTTATCTGTTTTCTGCAGTTTCAAATTTATAAATCCTTGGCAAACGAAAATATACAGGGTGTAACAGAGCTGGTCCACAATACGTGGATTCCTGCCTTGATTGTGTGTCGAAAATGTTCAAGCAACCATGACCTAGTTATGGAGTTATGCAATATCAAAATTTGCATTTTTTTCAATATTTGTAACGGACAGGATGAATGATAGCCCTGAAAAGGGCTTCCTCAAAGAAGATGACATTGCCGAGTTCCATGGATCGCTGCGGACACCGATCAAGGTGGACCTGTGACGTCATCTTATTCACGGGCGACCGGGCAGGACGCCGGTGCGTCATCACCACCCTGAGGACCGTAAAGACGGGTCCTATGCCTTGATAAATTTGTGAACAAATTTATGTATGAAAATTTATGAAAATAAAATAGTTGTGACATGTTTTAAATTATTACATATTATTGTAAGAACCTAAATATTGACATATATGAATGTACTTTGTCACATGTTTATTTTCAATAAACGAGAAAATCGCTGTTGCGATAGACCGGGGTGGTGAGTGTAGCCAACTGTATGGCATAAAGACAGATATAAGAAATATTATTGAATATTTCCGAGTGACGGCCAACTGTATGGCGGAAAGACAGATACAGGAAATATTATTTCCTACGGCTAACTGTATGGCCTGACAGACAGAATTACGAAATATTGTTTAATATTTCAACATATGTATCCGAGGACAGAGAGTTGGTATGCGAAGGAAAAACGGGCTGCAGACCGATTGTTTCCGATAAGTCGCGAAGCCATATCTTGTCAGATCTCGGAGAAATCTACATATAACTAACAGTGTTTTATAGGCCTAGCGACGGGGCTCATCACTAATAAGGTCCCGGGCGCGACAGCCACCGAAAAACGGTATTTGTACCAACAAATACGAGAATTTTCGACCCAAAATTGATTTTCTTATATTTACGAAAAACGAGGGTTTTTTCAATAAAATTGGTATCAAACCATAATATTTTTGCTAAACAAAGCCATTTAGACTAAAATCTGAAAGAAAATCATGTAAATAAAAAAGTAAAATTTTTCACATTTTTTACGTAACCACTATCAGCAGTGGTCCAATGTCGATAAGGGTCATTTTTCAGTCAAAACTTTGAAACTGTCTTACAGACGCTACAACAGCCGGATCAACTTAAAATATTTTTTGTTGAATTCCTTGCATAAGAATCTACCCATTTTACATGTTTTTACATACCTACCTTGTCAGGGGCGCACCTGAAAAATAAATGAAAATTAATTTTTTGCGACCCACTTTGAAATATTTATAAATGACTGAAATTTTATTGTACATAACTAAAACTGATATCAAAAGTTACACCCATGTGGGCTCTTTATAAACTGCATTAACAAACATGTATAAACCATAGTTAACAAATTTTATAAATTTAATTGTGAAATTTTCCTGAGCAAATACCGCTGCGATCGGTATATATTTTTTGATAAAAAATTAACTTCGGTCTTGCGGGTCCAGGCAATCACGTCATGCTATAAGCAAGACATAGCACCATGTAAATGACGTGATGAAAACCCCGGGGGGGTGGCGTAAAAATTCTAAATAATTTTTGAATTCTGTAAATAAAACTTTCCGAGCTATTTTTTAGACAATTTCGCGTGCGCGAACGCGCGATAAAAACTCTCTGTGATTGGCTCCCGGAAATAAGCCGGGAGGTATTAAATTTGTGTATAAATTAAACTTCCGTCGGCGTACAGATTCATTCCGTTCTGTGCTTTATACGCCGTCTGGACCACTTCATCTGACTTTTACTCAACACCTCTGACCTCTGCTCTACCTACTGTTTTTGGATTTTGGAACTTCAACTGGACTACCTGCAACCGGATAATTCACTTTTGTGAATATTTAGAACAACCACTGTCAGCGGGTTTACGATTACCGCTGTACAGTCTTGGTCTGTTCTACGAGTCAAGTACGGGAGACCTGCGCATCATATCTTCGCGTATTCTGTACGGAACAATATTTATGACTTATTTTTTATTAAACTTGACTACACTACACAGTAACTTGATTATAAGTATGAAAAACTCATTCGTTTCAATAAAAGTTAAATAAAATAATAAAAATCCTGAAAAAATTCCAATTGGAATGTTTTTCAGTTGGAACTGGAAGGTTTTTATCATCTTATTTGACTTGTATTAAAGGGATTGAATTTTCCATGTTAGATATAAGTGACTGTAATGATATTCCAACGTTTTCCAAAAAAAGGCAGAAATAATTTTAAAAAATGCAAACATTGATGTCGCATACCTCTTTAACAATTGATAACATACGCCCCTCTCGTATCCGTAAACTTAACACAACGAAACAATGCGCATATTACTCACTGTACCCACACTAACTCAATTGCAAGCTTATATGAAAATACCTATACAGTAACCGGCAAACATCGTGAACAATTTTCGACGTAGTGGGGAAAGTTTGCGCATGTACACTCCGTACTACTCACCCCTGAGACCCAAAATTTGTCTTCTGCGCAGCTGAAGCTATTGTTCAAGATGTTTGCCTGCTATTATACCAGAACTACATTTTGTACGTATACTTACCACAACAATCGAAACAAAAAACAGATTAAAAAATTTAAAAAATTAAAAAAAAAACGGTATGTCATAAAAAACCTACCAAGAATTGGAAAAAAACAAAGTTATAAACTTTTAACTGCCAGAAACACACAACTTCTTTTTAGGCGCAAACGAATAAATAGAGGGCATTAGAGTTTTAGCAGATTGGTTAGTAACATTGAGGTCGTGTGATGCAATGTAGACTAGCACCCCAAAACCTGCGTATTTCATGTTACGTGCGATATGTCATTTTACCCATATATGTCATTTTGTCAGTACTTCCTCCACAACAGCGCCTAGATTTAAATTTCTCTTATATGACAAGAATAATATCACGACAATAAAAAATCCAATACAATAGAAAAATGTTTATAATTTCACATATCCATACATTCCCAACAATAATTTATGTAAACGTAATATTAATGCCTATAAAAAATAGTAACAATTATAATATGTAAATAAAAAATATATAGGTACAACCGCTGAATGTTATTTTTAAAATTAAACTATATCTTAAAATTTAGTAATATCTTAAAACATGGATTAGAAATATGAAGTAGATTAGACACTTTAGGGCTGGTCAGTAAAAAATTAATTTTGAACTCCAAACCAATCAGACACTCAAATTTTGGTAACTGATTGCTTCTTGATAGTTAAAAAATACCTTAGTAACAGATTTTGATAACATTTTAAAGAAAATTGTGTACACAGGTTAAAATGTATTAATTTATGTGACCAGTAGAATTATCATAAGAAATTGTAAATTTTATTTTTTTTCAATAATATTATTATATTTTAAAACTGATATGTGAGATTTTCATTTTATGGGTTTCTTACTTAGAAGTTCTAAAAATGGTCTCTTTTACAATAAGCATTTAATTAATAATAGCAAACGATTCAGCCAACCAGTGTAGAATCGGAGAGAGAGAGCTTTTTCTTCGGCAGGAGTGATCTAGGGATTCATTAAAATTAGATCCAGTCTAAACGATGACATATTAAACATATTCGGCCCGATTCTGAAAATAACAATGTCTGGATCTTTATCCCAACACTTAATAGACGATAATAAAAATTAAAAATAAACGAGACATAGCTTTACGTCGGTGTTTGTTTCTGTAAGTTTCTACATGAGATAGATATAGAGGGAGGGAGAAAGATGTAAATTGTTATCTGTCAAATGTCAAGATGGGAAGATTTGAATACGCGGTAACGCGGACATGACAAGTTTAGCCATGATATTTCATCAGGACGCTGTGGATGAAGAAATGAATACGTTTGTAAGAAACAATCTTACTTATATCATCTTTTAATACAGTGTATTTGAGCCATAGAATTCCAAAATCCGCTCTGGACATTTTTAATTTTTATTATCGTCTATTAAGTGTTGGGATAAAGATCTTAAAGATCCAGACATTGTTATTTT
>JADDOH010010959.1:0-101359 GCA_016648135.1 Agrypnia vestita | reverse complement strand
CCGCGACCTCGCGCACAACATAGCGCGGCATTTCTACGTGCCGTGGCAACGTTGCCATGCGCACGGTACCCGAGCGTACTCACTGCAACATTCCGCGGAGCGTCAGTACCACGTGGTATGTTTACAAGTGAATACGCATGCGCTATATCTGTCAAGATAACAATGCGGGGAAACTTAATCGTTCTTGAACTCATCGAGCTGTATCGATCGAAGATCGCATAGAATGTCCGTCCTTCTTTCTCTTTGCAGTAAATAATTTCGCATTCTCCTCTTTTTTCTCCTCTTGCTTTTTGATAAACTCATTAACATAAACAGATACGCGGCTATCATCATAACCTCATAGGGCGATATATTTCCGCGACGTCTGGAAAACAATAATTATTTGCAAAAAGGACCTTGTTTTTAATAATATTCAATTTACTACAGTAAAACCTCGTTTATTTGAAATTGCGACCCAAAAAAACATTTCGAATTGCGCGGAACCCCGTTTTCGCCAAATGAGATACCGCAGCTGTCAACATAAGCTCATCGGGTGACATTTCCGCGACAAGATATGCGAGTCCCGGTGTGTACACGTCAAATGGCCGCGTCATTGTCCCCGAAACATGAGCGTAGATGTTGATGCGACATGCCGAGCGGAATGTTTCGCGATTTGTCCCCTAGTGAATACATGGCTTTATGCAGCAAACGGCCTACAATAACAAGTTCTGCCGACGCCCGCCGGTGAATGAGCAGCGACTGCGCGGCGCGCCACGCGAGAACGCCGTATCGGGTGATAATCGCGGCGCGGGAATATAAACACCAACCCGAGCGATCATTCGTGACTCGTGACGGACAAGCGAATGAATGAGTAGAATAAAAGAGAAGAAAAAGGCAACGTTGTCGGCAGTCATGACGGTGCGTGTCACGGATCGCGTTTGATATCGAGATACCGTGCCGTATAGGGATGGGCGTTGAATGGACGGACTAGTTGAAATCAACCGTTGACGTTGCATCGACGCGTCGACGGTTTACTTTCATCCATGGACTAGTTGAAATTCGTAGCGGTGGACGCGGTACGCCGTTGTTCGGTGGACTTTCAGGACTTGAAATTTGAATACATGCCTAGGGCGAGATAGGCTTAATAAGCTATTATCTATTATTTTTTTACTTGATTTTTTGTGATGTCACGTACGACGATTCGGTGAATTCCCAATTTTACGCTGTATAAAATAAAACAATTCTGTTTAATTATTTTATTTTTTATTGAACTAATATTTTACTGCTTGCACCTGATATTGTTGTGTATACCTACTTCTTTCTTTATTGTATATAGAAAGAAGTATATAAAACAATATGTAAAAGATATAATGTGCGTAAACAAACAATAAATAATATATTTCTTTTTACATATAAGTACAAGTAGCGGTTTTACTTTCCCCGAAACTATATTTCTACGAACTTCTGTAAATTTTAAAAATTAACGTAATAAAAATAGCCGTCGAGCAGCGTCGCGCCGAACCGTAGACAGTTGACCATCGTCCCGATGTTTAGATAGAACGTCCGCGACGTCCGCGTAACGAAGTTGACGCGTCAACTAGTTGACGAATTCAACTAGTTGATCGTCTCGTCGATGGATAGACGTGGACGGTCTCGTTTAGTCGACGGTAAATATGTCGACGACCCATCCCTAGTGCAGTATCATCAAAGTGCTATAAAAGTCGAAAGACACTCGGCCAGAAACGATAAATGCGAATGAAAGAATAGGCATACTCGGATAACTTTTTCTTCAGAACTGGCACTGTTTGTTCGTGGCAGATATTACGGTTGCCCGACTTCTCGTTCCATTCAGGATGCGTATCCTGTCAGTAATCACTCGCTCCGCGTTCTCGGACCATATGAAGAATCCTATCGCAATGTTCTCTCATTTTTCTTAGTCACTTCACAGATGGATCACAACTGGATTAGTCGGATTGATATCCAATTGTGATTCCTAACATAAGACACAAGAATCAGCGAAAGGGGTTCGTAATCCCATTTCCAAGAACAACTCTCGTCTAGATATTTAATCGGTATTTCGCATGATTGTTACTCTTTTGCACTTATTGGTAGATGTCCCGAATTAGTGAGGCAGAAAGCTCCCGGAGCAGATTTCTCGGGTCATCGGGTAATATCGATTATAACATATATAACTAATATAACATCGGATTAATATAATTATTTAAAATTTAAACGACTTCTTACGAACAGGTGATAAGCAGTATAACGATGCAACTAAAACGTTATAGAATGTTACTCAGTACTGGTTTGACCACGGACTCTCATCGAATGAATCTTCATGAGGACTGAACAAATTTCGTAGATTTGTTGGCAAAGGTGGGTATGTATCAGTTGCATCCTTCTATTCTGCCTTTAATTTCGATAGAAATTAATAATACAAGCCTTATCCGTATTATATAAGCGCCAAAAATGTGCGTACACGTGGGAAAATTAAGGCAATGCTACCAGCAGAAGAAAGTTGATACGACACAGTGGGAAGGAAGAATTTAAGAAAAACGACAGAGGATGAACTACGTGTTATGATGAAACAACAGTGATTGAATGACATCAGTAAGTGTGGTCTCTTAATAAAAACTGCGAGCAACGATAAAGATTAGTGACAGATTGAAAACTAGTGGTCAACAAGAACGCTATCCATTAATAGACGAAAGAGAATGTAATTCAAAACATTCTTTAAGATTTGTAAAAAATAATCCGTGCATATCTTCCACATGTAATCAAAACAATGTTGACGTCAAGCTAGCTTTCCATTCATGCATGACTCGCTTCCAACACGAAACGAGGGAGTCGACCATCGAGAACAACCAGCGCCACTGTAGACCATAAAAAAGTTTGAAATCATTTCGTCGCTGAGAGCATTTGTCAACGCACATATTTCTCTCGAGGGGTAGCACCTATCCACATGTAATACACATATGGAGATGTGGGCGTAGAAAAACTCGTATCATTATAGTGAATGGAGATGTGGTATCATCAACCAACCGGCTGGCACTCTGTTATTGTTGGAATTGTAGCGCATGAGCTATACTTTATAAACTTATAACATTAAATAATGCATTTGTAATTCGGACAACTACGTACATATTTGAATTAATTTGACATTTTAGAATGCGACTTAAATGATTAATAATCTAAACAAAAAGTGGTACCATCATGGCTGTTGTGATTAAAGTCTAAACTAATAGTATATAATTTATTAATTTTAAATAATTAAAAACTATACATTAACCACTTGGGAGTAACTTTGCGTCTACCGGTTACGATAACACTGGATCTTCGTCAGGACGGACGCATACTAACTATACATTACTTATTCTAACAAACAAATCAATTTTTGAACGGGGGTGTGGCTACAGTTATGGTGGGGGTAATTGACAAGTGGACACCAAAATGGGGAATATTTCAAGTAACGGGCTATTCATAAAATTTATCTGGTTATTAATTATATTGGCTTTAGTGTTCAGGCATTTCTTGATTTCTAATACATATTTCTAAATTATCTAAATTTAAGGCCTCTATTATATACATGAAGAATCGCTTTTTCTTTATTAAACGTTCGGCCTGTTTCCAAAATATACCACTAAGATACAGTGGTATCGAAACCGGTAGACGTAAAGTTACTCCAAGTGGTTATTACAAAGTTTTTAATTAATTAAAATGAATAATTAAAATGAAAATGAAGAATAACACTATAAACATCAAAAATATAAGAGTATCAAATTTTATATTTGTAATTCGGATATTTATTTCGATTACTTTTTACTAATTTTAGAACGTATGTATTTAACCGACAATGCTGGACATCGCGGCACGTGGTGCCATCGGCATGGAATAAAGCGATTGAAGTATAATTGTATCGAAAAATCGTAAAATTTTAAATGTTATTCGGACAACTATTCGCATTATCACATTCAAATTATCCATTACACAGTAAACCGGCCATTTATACTTTTTTAACCTTTGAACTGACAGCATACGCGGTAGATTATTTAATTATTTCAAACGTAGAAACAAAACTGGCAATCTAGAAAGCGAGAGAAGAGATTGACGTGTTCCTTCGGCCGCTGCGGCCTGCGGAGAGACAAAACCGTCATTCGAGAATTGTAATTTATATACCTATCCATACCACGGTTGAGAATTCCACTCCACTGCGTAAATGTTGCGTGAATTACAAACGTGAATTATGTGAGATTTTTTTGTGTTTTGGCGATTGTCCAAAATAAAATTAATTATGTCACCCAGCGTGTGAGGAATTTATCGCTCGTAATATATATTTTAAATAGATAGTAAAAATGGTGTTACTTAACTTCTGAATGAGATTACAAATCAAATTAGTTCTAACTCATTATATATATTTTAACGATGAAGTGCACAGGAAAATACGCCATACTGATGTTATAACTATAATTAATATAAATTAACTTTGTTTAAACCACTTATTTATTGAAAAAAATCAACATGTTTCAAAGCCAATGGCTTCTTCAAACAAAACAAAAATAATATTTAAAAATCATTATTTTTGTTTTCCTGATGAAGAAGCCATTGGCTTTGAAACATGTTGATTTTTTTCAATAAATAAGTGGTTTAAACAAAGTTAATTTATATTAATTATAATTATGTTACCACAAAATAAATTTGCTACATTTGAAGAAGAAGATGTTATAACTACTTTGAAACTAAGCCAAAGATATTGTGCCGTGAAAATAATGAGTTTAACTTAGATGATCAATAATCAACATACCTATAGGGTATACAAAAACAAGACAAAAATTAATCTACAGACAATAAACATGTTTACTCAAGTACAATTTGAAGCTGAAAGCGATACTGCACATATTATGCAATCCTACTTATTCTCAGGATAGTAATAAATCAATTGTCAATTTCGACGTTTGAGAGACATCTAGATAATTTTTATAGAAACTCTACACATACGCCCCGTCTATTTTGTGTGTTGCTAATATTGCTGTTATGTTAGCAACACACATATAATTTAATATTCATTTCCTTAACAGCCTGGACAAGGGGGAAATCTGTAACCGCAATGTACTGTACACGACAAAAACCAGTTTAAAAATTGCCAGAGGGTATAAAAAAACTCTGCAACGACATCTTAGAAAATTGTCTACAGTTATTTCACTGGGACGAAAGGAAGTAGTGACATTATACTAGGTACTAACTTATTTGCAATATAACAATGCTTTATTCGTCGAATTGGTTATTTTATAAAATCGACGCGATAAACTTACAATAACTAAAACAACCTGCATTTTACCCGCAACTCAACACTGAACAAATTTCTACATAGGTACCGTGTACGCGATGAATTCTGAAGGAAATAGTAATAAACTGAAATAAGGTCTGAATTAATAATTTGGTTCTGTTACTTCAAATAAACGCTAGTGGCAATTCTCAAATTCTGATTACGGAATCGTGATATAAAAATGTCCAATTCATGATCTACCTTATTTAGATATCTAATAAGAGAAAAAATCTGAATTATAGTATTTATACAGGTTTCATCGAAAAACCAATACAAATTTCGCGAGCGAACGAGATTGTTAATATCACATTCGCAATAAAATATGTAATGCATAACTGACTCATAATTATATATAAATAAATAGATTACTTGTCTAAGACCACTAATGAGTTTAAGATGATTACACAACTAGTTTCGACAACTACCGATGTTGTCATCAACGGGTGATGATTTAAACTGAAGCATAAGAGTAAAATTAATTATCTAAGGTACTGATAGAGGTGGGTGGAGTTATGTTTGGGGGGAGGGGGTTAGCTGGGGGTGGGGTTTGAGTTAACGGGAATAAAGTAAGTAACTTTTTTTACAAAGTTTTTGTGGTATATTTCTTTTAAATTTCAATAGCATCAAAACGTAAACGTTGATTTAAAAGAATATATTTAGATAAGGTTGTTAGGAGGGTCTTCAACCATGAATTACTGATGGCTTTTATTGAGTGTGTGTTTTCCAGCAATTATCGATATTTTTGTCTTCGGTACTTTTTGGTGAAATTGTGCGACTAATAGCTAAATATTTTAAATTGAAAGTGAACATCCATCGGTTGGATCGAAGTACCCAATCGTGTTAAATGTGAAAAACATTCTCTATAAACCTTGCCGGAAGTAGTTTGAATTATACAGAAAAATGTATAATAATTTAGATCTAACGACTGAATAATCAAAGCAGCGACACATCTTGTACGCTACGATCGCAGGAATATCAGATATATTTGGCGACAGTTACACAAATCAAATGTTTTGTTCGTTTTTAAGATCGAAAAAAACCCATTTATTTTGTTGTTCCGAAATAAGCGTCTGTCACCAGTCAGCGGGGAGCGTCTTGCTTGTTTATGTTGCGGCTGGTTATTATTATTATATTATGAGAAGGGCTAGGAGGGCTCCAGTTAGGGAAATGCAATCCCGATCCCGCGAGATCTCGAGCCATTTTACGAAATCAATCCCGAACCGAAAAATCGGAAGAGATTATCGAGATTAATCGGCATTTTTTATGTTTTGTATGTTTAATTGTATATGTCTATAGAGCTTTTAGTAAGTACTTAAAACTTATGTTCATATCACATTCAAATAATGAAAATAGCTTTGAATAATATTTGCTGTGTTTTATCAACCTAGCATAGAAATAAAAACTACTACTAGTTAGTAGTTTTTACTATACTACATTGACTGATTGCTGCTTGGAAAAACGCCTACAAAAACTTTAATGAAATGATTAATAATTAACATTTTATTAAAATTGCTAATTGCGAAGCATTGTCGTTAATTGCTATTCAACTCTATAAACAAACAAAAAAACACAAAAGTATTCGGGATCCCGATCCGTAGGGATCCAGCGGGATTGGAAATTCTAATCTCGAGGGATCCCGAAAGGGCAATCCCGACTCGGGATTGCATTCCCTAGTTCCGGTAGCCTGAGTTGCGAGACCACCGCCAGGCGGGAGACTCGCGGCCCAACTGGTCCCCGAGGACCGAACACCGAGTTCGGAATTTGTTTATCAAAAAAGTTTTATCACACTAATGCTACATTTTTTGTTCTAATATTTAAAGGGAAAGTGAATTCACCGAAATGTGCATGAATGGTAGGTAGGGCGGTGTGAGTGTTTTCTTCAGGGTCTCAGAGTGCAACTTGTGCAAAGATTATAAATCATATTTGCGGCGACCAGAGGAAGAGGAAGAGGAAGAGGGGACGGTGCCTACCTAAGGTGAGGACGAAAATGATAAAATATATTTTTAATAAATTTAAAATAAATTAAATTTTAGTAAATATTATTATTAAGTTCTGCAGGTTAAGTGTTATTTTAAATGTGACATGAATAACACTTAACCTGCAGAACTTCATAATAATACTAAAATTTTATTTATTTTAAATTTCATTAAAAATAAACATGGAGTTCTACAAATTAAACACAAAAACCATAAATAAATGGATAATACTACTAGCTTTTACTAGCCGTAAAACCGTGAAAAATCACGCAACATAATTTAAGTGTTATTTATCTATACCTATAAAACTCAATGTCTGTCTGTCTGTTCTCTTTACAAATCCACACCGTTTGTCCGATTCGATTCAAATTTAGCATACTTATGCTTTGGGATCCGGCGGGTAACATAGGCAACATTTCCCCCCTGTTCTCATTTCCATATTCCATATTCATATTCCCTTCTCCTCCCCCTGACATATTTTCCATGCAGATCTGTACCGTTTGACCGATCGGACTCAAAATTCAAATTTATCCTTAACCCGCGCAACGCCCGGTACGAACAGCTAGTTTATCTATAAAAAGTCTGTCAACGTAGGAGGCGTAAGTGTATGGTTCGCGCCTTAGCAAAGGCCTGCTCTTACTATGTGCGGTATGTTTTGGCCGGGTCATGGAGAAGCGGTGGTGGCTGTGTCGTCTATTCGCCCCGTTGCCGTCCGCGCGTCCGAGGACCGTGTCTTTCTCCAGCCGTATAATTTCGTTTACTAGCCGTCAATTTCAGGATGTTACGGAGTTGCGTAGTTACGGTACAGGCAGGCAACGAAATTTTTATATTTAGATAAAATATGAATTTGTCGGTAAAGGAGAGCGCATCTTGTTGTTACAAACCAGACTGAATAGATCGCTCCTAATTCATTCATCCCGAATAATAAGATACAGAGTTAGATTCATTACGAAGCGATTTCGATCGCACTCCGAGCTACAGGATATACAGTTGCCGGCAAACTTCTTGAAATTCTTTGACGTGGTGGGGGAATGCGCAGAAGACGAAATTTGGGTCTCTTTGGTGGAAAGGTAGATGCGCAAACTTCCCCCCACTACGCCGTAGAATTTCAAGATGTTTGCCGGCTACTGTAAAAGAACCTCTACCCGGCTCCGTCCAGAGCGAGAGCGAGAAGGTCAGCACAAATGCAGCCGCTGCCAACCCCTCGCTATTTGTACTGCAGGCCGCTGTGAAGCAACCCGATGGCGATGGTTTAGTGCTCGGGAATTAAACCAGTGGCGTGCACTGGGTATAAACTTAGGTTATGCTGTGACCGACTATATACCTATATTTAAAAATATAAATATACGCATACACCTATATATAATATTAGAAAAATTAACATTTGACAGATATTTGTGTGAGATTCTCATAAAAACTTTACGCGTACATAAATAAGTATGTCCCGTCTATTTTGTTATAGGATATTATAATGATGTTGCTATCCTGAGAATATAGAGGCATTATCTACTGAACATGTTACTGGCAGAGTAGTCCGACGGAAGTGATCTGTTCTGGCCTACCGATCGTTACCGACAAACCTCCTCTATTCTCAGAATAGCAATAACGCGTAACATTCACGTTTTTATCGCTATTATACAACGAAACATACTTTGTCAGATTTGATGTTTGACGGATATCTGACGAGAAATCAAAGAGATCATTCGTGTACACGCACAATAAGTAAAAAATAAGAAAGAGTAAATCCGTAGAGGATAGAAGCTTACGTGACAGTGTAGATCATGGTCACTGGTCCAGGTGATAGGCTTCCAAGTTCCATTTCAAGTAGAAAAAGTGAATTAAAAAACAACACAAAACAATGTCTTTTCAAATATCAAATATCAGTTGTAATATTGAATACATTAGTGGTATAATTAGTTTGATAATTTTCGTCACTAAAACTTAGAAAACAGTTAATAACGATGCCCCAAATTACTAATGCTACACAGCTTACAATGAAATCATTAATAAGATAATGTATTAGTTTCACTAAAAATATTAAAAAAATAGAATTTGTTTATAAACTGGGTGACGTTCCACTCGCTAAAGTCGATTCAATAAGGGATCTGGGCGTCATGCTAGATTCTAAACTCACTTTTAGAAACCACTTTGATAATATCACAAACAAGGCATATACTATGTTGGGATTTATCACCAGAATTACTCAAGACTTTAAAAATCCTCAAAGTCTAAAAATTCTCTATACATCACTAGTACGAAGTATATTGGAATATTCGTCAGTTATTTGGTCACCTTATTACACAACACATATTACGAGAATCGAGAGAGTGCAGAAAAAGTTTCTACGTATTTTGTCATACAAAGCTGGTCAACACAATAACCTTCACAGCTACGAAGATCGACTTGCCTTTTTCAAGATGCACAAACTTGAGTCCCGACGAAAAATATCCGATCTCATTGTGCTACACAAGATTCTCAGCGGAGCTATTGATTCTCTCTGTCTATCTGATATAAATTTGCATGTTAAACCCCGTATAAGAAACCCTGAGTTCTTCAGAATAAGTCAGCACACTAATAATGTCGGTTAATTTTCTCCCATTACAAGGTTGTGTCGCACATATAATTTGTATTGTGCCGACCCTAACATTGATGCTGATATTCTTGCAGACACGTTATCTTCGTTCAAAAACTCACTCATACACAACATCCATTTTCTAAACGACGACATGAACCTATAGATCATTAAATACTAATCGCACTACACTCAAACACAAATATATAATATACATAAATGTACATGTGAAATATAATTAATTACAAAAATACATGTTACTAGAGCATGCCGAAGACACTTGTAATTGGGATAATGGGCATAGTCTTCACTACAATATTTATTATCTGAGTGTCATGTACCCATTATCCTGTTAGTGTCTCTAATAAATAAATAAATAAAATAAATAAATAAATAAATAAATAAATAATAAATAAGATTGTAAAATGACCATTATCGGCAACCCTATCCCGGTACCGCTTTATCCAAGAACATACCGAGACGTTTGGACTGCTCACGACGCTCTGCTCGCTAAAGCAGGCGTGGGCTGCAGGGGCGATGATGAGTTATATCGATGAATGCCGATGACGTAAGGAGCGTATATTATACTTAAAAATATTTGAGGCGTGACAAATGCCCTGTTCAACATTTAACTCAACAATGTAGCCACGGTAAGGAATGTGGATAAGTACTGGTTTACAAAACGCCAATTGCTTTTTGCACAAATCCATTAGTGGATTCAATTTTTAAATGAACCGCGTATCGCGCTACGCCAACCGCAATTTCGCGTGAAATGTGAGAGCGGTCGTCGATGAACGCAAACTGAATAACTCGGTAGAAGGGCGTGTTGATGCGTGAAAAATTAATTAGAAAATTGGCAGAAATTAAAACAATTTACCGTGTAAGAAGCGCGGGTAGTAACAGGCCGTCGGGATTCCGAATAAAAATATTTAGTATTAAAAAAAAACAAAAACAAAACGATCGGCGAGAGACGTTCGAGGAAAACACGGTGCAATGTGAAAATTAGTAATTAAGTTATGAAGATGTTAACAATGGTAACTAATAATGTAATTATGCAATCGTCATTCACAGCTACAACGGAACGATGGAACAACAAACAACTGTTAGAGACACGACAGAGCGGTAATAAACATTGCAACGCCTTGAACAATAGTACAAACACCAAGCGAGACGGGAAAAGTAATAAGAGATTATAGCAGGTTAAATTGTCAATTAATTAGAACAGAACAACATTAATTTTACTGAAATGTAGAAGGACTTGATATATAAAATCCCGAGCAATGTGGTACTTCTTTCTCTACGTCCAATATTAGTGGAATTACGAATTTAAAAAAAATTAAAACCGTTTAAAAAAATATGGCTGGCTAGTTTAGTTTATATTTACCGGATCAATTTTTCAACAAAAGAAAATATTCGAAATCTGATAGGAACAAGTTGTACTGTGTATTGTCTCAATGAATCCGTAGTCACATTACTCGTACAGATAAACCTGAAGATGACCATGAAAGTGCATTGAAATTTTATGAAAGATGCCAGAGCCTCAGTAATAGGTGATATTCTCTCAAAGTCTACTTGAAACATACTGATCGGGGAAGGGGGCGTGGATAAAAGATAGACACTAACTATTTTATTATTATCCGATTTTCAGTCTCTTAGGATTCACAAAAATTACAGAGGCTTGGCCCTTGTAAAGAAAAGCGTAGAAAAGCTCAAATACCCGCAACGTTCCATGGAGAGATCAAAGCTTGGCGTAAGCCTAAAAGATGGAATTATAATTATGCGCAGAACAAGAGAAGTGGATATCATGGATCCGTGTAGCGAATCTAAAATGACGTCACAAGATGGACCGCCAGAGTTCTGAAGTGGAGACCTTGGGAGAATGAAAGAGGCCTTCGAAGACGTCAAAAGAGATGGGTCGACGATATAGCCACTGTGGAGAGGAAGAAATGGTTACAACTAGAAAACAATAAGGAAGGACGGAAGGTATGGAAGAGACCTATATCCAGCAGAAGGTTGAAGAAGAAGAAGAATAATAAGAAAGGTTTCGTGTACATCGATGAAACTTTTGTCTTAAATTCATTGCCCGTGGTATTTTGTTCAGAGTAGAATAACGCAACTTATAGAGACCGACTCAACAGAGTAAGGAAAACACTTGGTGATTAGTGCATTAAAAACCGGACGCAATAATTATATAGGTTGACATATACTCGTAATAATTATTAATTACAACATTGAATTACTTTAAAGTGATTATCTTGCCGACAGATATGCTTGGATAACAAAAATGTCGGTGTGATAAAACGATACGCTGAGTTTGGTCAATGTTTCATAAATAATTTGTTACGTAACGCGGGTAATATGTAAAAAAAAAAAAACATTAACATAAAACATTATCCGCAATATAGGAAGATCTCAGAACAAAATCTATTACATTCTAAGGACCGAATTCCGGTAGTCATTCATTTTTGTATATCTGATCCCGTCACTATGTAACATTCAGAAAAAAAATTAATCGAACCGAACACTTTCTTAGTTCAACCCTTCAAAGACACTAAACATTTATTGGTTCTAAAATTATAAAAGAATTGGTAATACATAAATAATTTTAATGTTTAATAAAACTATTGAGAATAGTTAATTATATTGTATTAATCATAACTACTCCAAGTTCAATCAGTAGATAAGTTTAGTAAAGGACATTTTGATAAAAGTGTGCAACATATTGTATCTTTATTGATATTATTTATGTTATAATTTATTTGCTGTACTAAATGTTATCTGTCATTTAATTTATTCATAAATATGTAAAAACTATTGGCACATATTAATGTTTCTTATCTTATATATTTATTTTTAATTCTTACATCATATTTGTTGTTAACTGGTACACTTAGAGACTTGCGTTTTTAATGTATGTGTATATATAAAATTTTCTTTATTGTAATACCAGCAAAACATGTGATTGAATATATAAATAAACACCTGTACCGAGTACAGGCCGAAGGACTTTAGACCGGATAACTACACGTACCTACTTACATAGGTAATTTGCAGTCGTGAAATAACGGGATAGAGACCTTAACGTGGGAAGCATTACCATATTACTTAAGAGTATTGTTTTTAAAAGTAGTCGCAATGCGAACGCAACAACAGAATAATGTCTTTAGAATAAGAATAAATGTGTCCGTAATAATTAGGCGGACTATTGTCGGCCTCTAGCGAAGACTTTTGAAAGTTACAATAAAGTCATCATTTTTAAATCTTTTATTTATATTTATTAACTTTACCGCCGGTCTTGAACGTGGAAAAATCTTGGAAGCAAAAATTAACCCGCCATCCAATCAAGCTGAAATTTTGCACATTGACTTGATGTCGATGACATTGCATTTTTACATAGGTACTTGTAAAATGTTAGTATAGAACTAGAAAGTACCTACTTTCTGGTACTATTCTAACATAATTTGAATCATGGACTCTTTAGACCTTGTCTTTATTTAAAATTGCTATAAAACAGTAATTGGCTGTGTCAAAATGCCAGTGATAATACAATAATACGAATGGTGAAGAAACGATTTTCATGTATCTTAATTTTAATTTTGTACCAGTGTGATACAAACGAATATCGTAGTCAAGAAAACAAAAGTACAATAAAATGAAGACCCCATAGCAAGAAGTTGTTAACTAACACTTGGAAATAAGTTCAGAACTTAAAAATAAATAGAAGATGTTCAAATCATGGGGATGAACATGTTAACTACACTTTTTCATAAAAATCAAATCAGTTACTAATGGGAAGAACATGTTATCTTCAATAATAACATGTTCATGCCATCATTCTGAAATTAACACGCCTTTTAATTTGATTGGAATATTTATGGTTAATATAAATTTTACTCTGGCAGTATTGTCACATATTTGTTTTTATTTAAAGACTATTATAATATGTACTTCTATATTATTTTTCAATAATTTTAAATGGTACATACCATGTTTTGTATTATTAATTAACATGCCAGGTATTTTGTAATTTTGGATAATGGATGGTAAAAACGGATAGCATTTGAAGGGTTGTTTGCTGTTCGTGTTTTCCCAATTTTAAAAAGGTGTTATTCTATTAAAAATGAGTTCCAAAGGCGAAAAAATGGCTGTTGACTACATTTTTTAGGGAAAATTAATATATTTTTATTTTTTGTGCGTAAATGCGTTTTTTTGCTTTGTAAATACTTTTTTGATATTTTAGTGACATAAATCAATAAAAAATAATCTTGAATTAGCAATAAAACATATTTTTCAAAGGCGAAATGCAAATGTCTAATTATCTCATAATGACTTGAATTTAGTTAACAACTTCTTGCCATGGGGTCTTCAAATGGAAACCGAGTCCTCGCATGTAAAGGATTTACAATAAAAACTATGTTGTCATGGGTTAACTTTTTTTCGTTCTAAATCTACTAAGTCGAAATTGAATTTAAAATGACAATTTAGCGATCATTTTATACATTTTTATATGTATAAATATTAGAAGATATTAAATATTTTCTTAAAAAGTACATAAAGATTTTGTGGTGACATCTATACCTATAAAACTCTCTATACAAATCCACACCGTTTGTCCGATTCGCTTCAAATTTTGCATACTTATGGTTGGGACCCAGCGGGTAACATAGGCAACATTTCCCCCCTATTCTCATACCCCTTCCCCTCCCCCTGACATATTTTCTATGCAAATCTGTGCCGTTTGACCGATCGGACTCAAAATTAGGACTCGGCGGGTAACGTAGGCGATATTTCCCCCTATTCTCATACCCCTTCCCCCCCCTGACATATTTTCGATGCAAATCTATACCGTTCGAATCAAACCTTTGTTTCCCCCAAAAATTTGTTTTCAACTTATTTTTTATCCCGTGCAACGCCGGGTACGAACAGCTAGTTATTAATATAATTAACAAGAATATACTTTGTTTACACCACTAATTGTTGAAAATACCAACAAGTTTCGACTAAGTAAATACATACATACTGGTTCTTAATTGATTATCATCTCCCATGTACTTATTTTGTTAACGTCTATACTTGGATTTTTAATTTTGGAAAGGGACCTTGAAACATGTTGGTATTTCACAACAAAGTAACGGTGTAAACAATGTATATTATTGTTAATTATATTTAAATAAATCGTGAAAGAATTTTTGAGATGAATTTAATTTATGTAAGACGTAAAACTATTTTCTAAGTAAGAGTAAACGTTATTAACGGTGAGTTATGCGATGCCAAGAGTTCTCACGACAGTCTGCGGACACGCATTAGGTAGAGGAAAAGTGATATGAAGACAATCCAGATGGTCGACGGACAATCATCGGTACTAGACAACAGCTATATCTCAGTAACCAATCGTTTCAAATAATAGTACCATGTGTAACCGATTGCAATATCGGTTTCACCACCAGGGTGAATTTATAATCCTGGTGCTACATCCCTCGCAGACGAAGGAGTTAAATCGTATAAGTGTACATGCCGAGGGCGCAGGTTCGGGACATTTGAGAAGAGTTAACACAGACCTTTGTGCATCGTAAGTTGACCTATGTTATGTTGGCCATACTATTAACAAATGTATCAATTTTTCTGGGAGAAACAATGTATATTTTATAAATTAAAATAAAATACCATAAACATGTACATTTTTTTGATAACTCGATACGGGCTTCGGCTTAAGGGGGGGGGGTAAGGTTTTTAACTTTTTTTTTGCATTTTATTTTTAATTTTTTAAATGAATGTATAACATCGCAAGAATATTGTGTCAAAATTTCAAGTCAATCGGAGCAAAATTGACGAAATTATGAACATTTTAGCGATACTCAGACTGATTTTCTATACCTGCTCGGGCAGCTAGAGGACTACCGGACGTGCTTTAAAAACGTGCGCGTTTAAAAAAATCGCGTTTTTCCCTTCAAAGTGTTCAAAAAAATTGAAAAATTGAAATTTCAAAAAACCCTCCTAGCGTTACCTGGGAAAATCTATTATCTAACGAATGAACTTTGATTTTTTGATTTCAGATGATCTAACACCAAGTTACGATGGACACCGCAATTCTACTTTTTTCCGAGACACGTCCGAATAATTGCTGCCATTGCCGTATTTTTTAATATTTCGTCTTGAAAATTTTACACAATATTCTTCAAAAGTCATACTTTAATGTACCATTGGTTTTAATAAAGATATATTTAAACTGTGTCGTCACAAAAAATTCACAAAAACATGCCTTCTTTTGTACGAATTAACCTTACCCCCCCTTAAGAAACCATCATTGTTTAAATATTAATGTAATTAAGGCCCGGTTGTTTCAAGTTCGATCAAAGTAAGCGGTCGATTAAAGCGTAGATTTTTACGAAAACGGATCGTCTGATTGGTGGAGAACGTAAAAATCTACGCTTTAAAAGAACGCTTACTTTGATCCAACTTGAAACAACCGGCCCTAAGACATTACCATTAATCGAGTCCGGTATTGGAAAACGTTAAATAAACATGAACTAATTACACGCTTTTGCGATAATTTAGGGCAGTTAAAAATAACAAGTAGTATAATCCAAGTATCATTAGAGATGGGAGAAAACACCTACAAACAGGTTGACGGTTTCTTTATGCAGATCGGTTAGCATTCGTTATATTATTAGTGTACCCCGCCGGAGCCGCGGCACAAACAGCGACACGAGGTCCGGTCACGAGACAAGTCTCGGACACGCAGTAGCAGCGTTAAGTTAGACGAACACGGATACTTGCACTTTACTTGCGTATTATAATCATAACATTATCCTAAGGTATAATGTGCTATTCTATAACATTTTTATATCGTTATATCCGGAGAATTACGTAATTCATTAAGTGGTCTATTTTAGAGGAAAAAATTGCATAACTACCTTCACTTTTCTCTTCAACTTGGATTCCAGCTAGGCCGCTTTAGGAAGAGAGTCCCAATAAATGACGCCGTGCAATTTGTAGCGAGTGGGCGCGTGTGTCGGAGAAGAAAAGGCGCGACGAAGTATAATAGGCGCCCGTCAGTCATGTCCGCTGTAAATTGCTTTTTACTTGTTGAGTAACCTACTTATTGTGTATCGCTCTAATAGGAATTCCACGGGGTTATCTATCTGACTGCCCATGCACACATAATTCCGCAAAAAACTTAAAGGAATTTCTAAAAATTATTTTTAATGCCGCATTTTTACGATACGTTTACATCGTAACATGTATGTAGCATTTCAATGATATAAGAAAAATTATATTTATAGATGATACTGATTAATAATTCATTCGTCAGCATCTATTAAAGGTTAAGTAAAGCTTTGAATTTTCTACGCATTCATAGATGTCGATGATAAAATAGCATTACACGTTGATTCCTCGCGTACGGAGGAAGAGGAAACCGATTTGGAGTATTTGCAATCGAATATGTGATCATGATGATGATGAAGTAAGACACAAAACGGGGCCAACTTGGCAACAGGACCAAAGTTCAACTAAAACGCGTCACTGTTAAATAACGCAGTCGCAGGTGCGGTAACCCTGGAAATGGTGATACAGTAATTGCCACTCATCACCGGCTAACTGCTCCGGTCAGCGCGGGACGTGACGAAATGGGACTTACGTCACCGGCAGGCCATGACTCACGGCTCCCGATACCCTCGCGCACGCGCGGACACGACACAGTCATGCTTGCGCTAACCGGAGAGATGGCGCCTCGAGAGATGGCGAAATCGCCCGGACTAGATTATGATTCATCTCTTGAGAATTTCACAAGACAATACATAAACACGTACAGCGCACGTCATACGGATGCGCCAACTAATATACATTACTAAAACAATCCTAGTCCTACGGAGTTAATTCAACCAAACCAATAAGACACATTCTATCATCCGTATTCTGAAAATAGCAATGTCTGGATCTTTAAGATCTTTATCCCAACACTTAATAGACGATAATAAAAATTAAAAATGTCCAGAGCGGATTGCTCTACGGCTCAAATACACTGTATTAAAAGATGATATAAGAAAGATTGTTTCTTACAAACGTATTAATTTCTTCATCCGCAGCGTCCAGATGAAATATCATGGCTAAACTTGTCATGACCGCGTTACCGCGTATTCAAATCTTCCCATCATGACATTTGACAGATAACAATTTACATCTTTCTCCCTCCCTCTATGTCTATCTCATGTAGAAACTTACAGAAACAAACACCGACGTAAAGCTATGTCTCGTTTATTTTTAATTTTTATTATCGTCTATTAAGTGTTGGGATAAAGATCTTAAAGATCCAGACATTGTTATTTTCAGAATCGGGCCATATGTCGTGTATGATGTGCTGATTAGTTAACTGATAAATGTTACTAATATAACGAGTCGTAATGTGAATTCACACCGTATTGCGGATTGTGGAATGAATTCAACCTAAAATAATTTACGAATTTTCGTACGAAGCGAAATAATTTCCAAGCTATTTTCTAACGTAAATTACGTAATATAATATTTTTTGCTAATTTAGGATATATTATTATTCAATAATAATTACGTATTACATGAAATAATGTTCCATGCATCAACCGTAATTAATTAATTCAGTACAGATAAAGGAATGACATCAACGATTTGCCCTTACATGAAATATTTTGAATAGTTTTTAATATCAACTACGAATGTAGTTGGTTATACAGGGTGTAACAGAGCTAGTCCACAATACTTTACAGGTGGATTCCTGCTTCGATTATATTAGTCGAAAATGTTCAAGCAACTAAGACCTAATATCAATACTTAAGGAGATAAGCGACATCAAAGTTTGCATTTTTTTCAATATTTCTGAATTATTGTTTGGAAAACGTGACTATCATTACAGTAACTTAAATATGTTCGTACCCGGCGTTGCATAGGTTAAGGATTAAGTTGAAAATAAGTTTGCGGGGGAAAACAAAGGTTCCATTGTTTTGTAAAGCCTCTAATTAAAATAATGTTTCCGTTTAATCAAGGCTGGGATGGATAGGATGTCCGTGGAAGAAATATGCCATATTTTTTCAGTCGGAAATATGTATGCAAAATTTGGGTCCAATCGATGAAACGGTGTAGATTTGTACGTAAAATCTATCTGGTGGAGAGGATAGGCTAGAGGAGAATAATTTTGCAAATTTTAAGTCCGATCAGTCGAACGGTACAGATTTGCATCGAAAATATATCAGGGGTACGGAAGGGGTAAAAGGAGAGGAGGGAAATGTCGCCTATGTTACCCGCCGGGTCCTAAAGCATAAGTGTGCCAAATTTTAGTCGAATCGGACAAATGTAGATTTGTATAGAGAACAGAGAGACATTGAGTTTTATAGGTACAGATAGTGTGTGTTGCTTTTACAAAAAACGCAAATTATTATTGATATCGTTATAAATATTTTGTCCGAATTAGAGAACCGAAAAGTGAATTTCATATATTGACAATTTTTTATTTATTTTTTATTTTACTTACTGTTTTACAATTTTACATTACTGCGTTTTTACAATGAATCCACTTTATTTTAGAATCGTAGAAGTATATTGTTTGTGTTTAATATTGTGATATTAAAGGTTTTTACGAATCTCGGAACAATGTCGTTTAAAACGATTAGCTCGGAAGTGCTTTTTCTCAATGGTTCAAACGCTTTAATTTAGCAAAGACAACCAAAAGTAATAAAAAAATTTGAATTCGGAAAATGTTATGTTAGGTCAGGTTAGGTAATATTGAAAGGGTAGGTATCGGTGCCTTTTTTTTAAAAAATAATTTGTGCGAATTCGAATGGAATGTTGTGTCAAAATTTCAAAGCAATAGTTGAAGAACTTTAGGGGATTTAAGATTTTGTACAATCGAACATTTACATTTTTGTTTATATAAATAAAAAGAAAGTAGGTATATAAAAACGAAGTAAGTATACAAAAATATCCTCGTATTAAAGCAATCAGTGAATAACTTACAGAGATTATCGATTTTGTACAAACGAACATTTACATTTTCATTTATATTGATATGAAAAAAATATTACCTATACGAATCAAATAAAATGATAAAAACCTTCAATATTCCAATTGGAATTTTTTCAGGGTTTTTATTACAATTTTATTTGATTTTTTTTGAAACGAACGAATTTTTCGTTTTCGATTTAAGTTACTGTAACTCCAACGTTTTGTAAAAAAGAAGTCAGGAATATTGAAAAAAAAAATGCAAACTTTGATATTCATTTGGTCATGGTTGCTTGAACATTTCCGATTCATAATCAAGGCAAGAATCCACCTGTTAAGTATTGTGGACTAGTTCTGAGTTCTGATACACGCTGTATACCTGCTTGGTCTACAAAAAAGGAAAAACTATAACTCCACACACATTAAATATAACGAAAGAAATAAATAATGTTAAACGAAACAAAACAAAGTAAGTCAGCACACTAATAATGTCGGTTACTTTTCTCCCATTACAAGGTTGTGTCGCAAATATAATTTGTATTGTGCTGACCCTAACATTGATGCTGATATTCTTGCAGACACGTTATCTTCGTTTAAAAACTCACTCATACACAACATCCATTTTCTTAACGACGATATGAACCTATAGATCCATTAAATACTAATCGCCCTACACTCAAACACAAATATATAATTATACATAAATGTACATGTAAAATATAATTAATTACAAAAATACATGTTACTAGAGCGTGCCGAAGACACTTGTAATTGGGATAATGGGCATAGTCTTCACTATAATGTTTATTATCTGAGTATCATGTACCCATTATCCTGTTAGTGTCTCTAATAAATAAAAAAAAAAAAAATAAAAAAAATATGTAGGCACCACAAGAAATAATTCAAAAGGAATGTTCCAAGAATGCAAACAACCGTGATTGAATTCACAAACGATATTCAGTGTGGACTGTGTAGGTCGCGATCCGTGAAGAGACCTCGACGGAGTCCAGTAGGTACTAGGACTGATTGATGAAAGGAATGGATTGCGATCCAAATTATAAACTCCTTTTCAAGTAACTCGGATCAATCAAAATGAATGGCCAATAATCACTAATCTGTATATTGTACAGCTTTAATTAATCGAGCCTGGTGGTTACTTAATTCGTTCTCACAAAAAATGAAAACAACGTGTGGGTATACCAGATATGCTGAATGTATTCATTTTAGGGATGGGCGTTGAATGGACGGACTAGTTGAAATCAACCGTTGACGTTGCATCGACGCGTCGACGGTTTACGTTTATCGCATGGACTAGTTGAATTCGTAGACGGTGGACGGCGGACGCCGTGGACGGTGGACGATTCGAGATTCGTAGTGCAAAGCAACGAGCGAGAGCAAGACAAAACGTCTCCGTTTATTTCTCTCTCATCTCTCGCTGTCGACTTGTAGACGCCATAGACGTCATAGAAGGCTCGACGGGTAATTTCATTTCAACTCTAAAGTACACGACCATAGAGTGCAGATCTGTGTACACGAACTATGACAGAGACTTGAAATTTGAATGCGTGCGTAGGGTGAGGCTTATAGGCTTGATTATTAATTATGATTAATTATTAATATAATGATGGTTAATTATTAAGCCTATATGAGACATATAGGCTTAATAAGCTATTATCTATTATTTTTTACTTGATTTGTGCGATATGCATGTGCAACGTTTCGGTGAATTCCCAATTTTGCGCTTATAAAATAAAACAATTCTGTTTAATTATTTTATTTTTTATTGAACTAATATTTTACTGCTTACACCTGATATTGTTGTGAATACCTACTTCTTTCTTTATTATATATAGAAAGAAGTATATAAAACAATATGTAAAAGCCTATAATGTGCGCAAACAAATAAATAATACAATATTTATTTTTACATATAAGCATAAGTAGCGGTTTTACTTTCCCCGAAACTATATTCCTACGAACTTCTTTAAATTTTAAAAATTAACGTCATAAAAATAGTCAACGGTTGAGCCGTCGAGAAGCGTCGCGTCGAACCGTAGACAGTTGACCATCGTCCCGATGTTTAGATAGAACGTCCGCGTAACGAAGTTGACGAATTCAACTAGTTGATCGTTTCGTCGATGGACGGACGTGGACGGTCTCGTTTCGTCGACGGTAAATACGTCGACGACCCATCCCTAATTCATTTTATTTCATTTTTAGATTAATTATTATATTTTTAAGATTGATTGAACTGATGTAGACAGAAAATTGTAGACATAATCGTATAATGTTTGTAAATCCTATAATATTAAACTAGCAATTCCTGTACATATAAAATTATACGCATAAAGAATTATTTTCTGCGGGAACCCGCGTCAAAAATCATGAAAGGTAGTTTTAAACTCCCGACGTTTCGAGTAAACATGAATACTCATTCTCAAGGGCCTTTTATCCTGAATCCTTTCTTAATCTGAAGTGTAAACTCGACCGTTCCACGGGTTCCCATAGAAAATAATTCGTTATCTTTTACCGGTGAAAGTCTTAAATATAACACAATCTAGTTGATAGTCCGGAACTTCTTCAACGAATCCACATTACCACATCCCAACTCGCAATAACAGACATTCACCTACTTTTCATCTCCCCTTTTATAAGACCAACTCAAAACAAAACTCCTTTATGTACAGATCCACAAATCCATTTAACACAAACTATTACCACATTGACATTTTCAACTCAACAATAAGAAACATAAATAAACAATATCTACACTACCGCACCCAAACTAATTCGTACATTATATCTTCCCTTCTACTCCCGTCCCACATTCCCCTCCACCCTCTCCACTCGCTGTTAAAGTAAGTTAAAGTAAATTACTATATTCAGTGGAAAATTTGTAATTGGCATAATTTTAAAAACCATTATTTCATATTTGTTAAGATTGTTGTTTTGCTGTTAATTTTCCCCAAAATAAAATAAATAAATAAATAAATATATTGTATGTGTATATATTTAGGTATATTCTGGCTTTTTCGAAAATGGTTCTAACGATTTCGGGGAAGATTTTTTGGGTCCAGAAATCGATCTTTCAGGGTATAACCTTAGAGATCGTTTTCAGGGGATTATTAAAAAAAATGGGAAAATCTGTGTTTAAACATTATTTTGTTAGGTGAATTGTGGTTTTCAAGTGTTTCACATGGACCGTATATTCTCGGCGCACAATTTCTGTAATCAATCTCGCAGCCACAACATCTCGGACGCACTTACCCAATATTTTGTAAGTCTCAAAAAAAGGTGCAATAAAAATTCAGCACGATATCAAGGACAACGAACAGAACGAAAGACAAGCTATCAAATAATAATATGACTTATTATGATTTGGATTCAGACCAGCGCAGCGCAGGAAATGTACCATGTATTTATCATTTGGAACAAAACCACAAGCAGTAACATTATCTAGCTACTGCGGTTTTGGCCAACCACGGTAATCTCCAGAGTTTCGGTATTTCTCTGGTTTAGTATAACCGGAGGTACCTTCAGACAATGCACTGTGGGATAAATTATGAAAAATATCAATGAATTAGGTCGTTTATAAAAATAATTCTCGCTGATAAAAGTTAACACACATCGCAACTACTGAAACTATTCAGAATATTTTGAGTTTGTTCAAATCTTTCAGAACAGTGCTGGATTTATGTCACAGAGACATTATTAATCAATTAGTGTATATTATAGATATCTCACAGAGACGAAACTGGTATTAATTATGGGAAAGTAGGTATAGAAGTCATTTGGGTGTACACAGGACTTATGACCTGTCTTTTTATGGTTGGCTTAAGTGATCACTTTACACAATTGTAACATTCGCCATTTCCACCCATGATAGAATATACCATGCTTATTCATTTTTTTGGAAGTTGTATATATGTTCAAATTGCGTGGAAAGCTTTCATATATGAGTTGTAAGCGCCTTTTCCATGCGGCCTGTACAAAGCCATTTTCATTCCCCTAAATCCCCACAAATGTCGCTAATGAGAAAATCTACATTGATTTTTTACGGAATTTTGAGAGCAATATACTTTATTGTGTGTAATGAAATTCATCCATGGTATATTCTATCATGGTATATTTCTTAAGCATGGTATATTCTATCATGGGTGGAAATGGCGAATGTTACAATTGTGTAAAGTGATCACTTAAGCCAACCATAAAAAGACAGGTCATAAGTCCTGTGTACACCCAAATGACTTCTATACCTACTTTCCCATAATTAATACAGTTTCGTCTCTGTGAGATATCTATAATATACACTAATTACTGAAACTATTAACCAAATCACAAATCACACCACGAGTCGCGGACCACGACTGCAGCCGGGAGTGCAGCGTCCCGCTTCAGTCGGTAAGCGATGATTCCAAGCGATCATCCTAAATGTATGAGGGATTCTTATCATTTATTATTCTTTTATCAAACAATTTCATTTGTATTTCAAGTCATGAAAATTTAAAAAGCTAACTTTTAAACACACTTATAAAACATTATATATCATTTATTATTATTACTTATTATTTAAGTATTAGATATAGTTTATTACACGTTTTCTAGTCTATTAAAATTATAAATACATAATTTTTTATCGCTATACCTCTCCAAAAAGAGACTAACTCTTATGCGTGGAGGTGGAGCATTTACAGCCCAGGAATAATTATCTTATATACCTATCTATATACACAGGTACATAGAGGGACCTTATATACCTAACTATGTAGGTGCTTAGCGCACAAGGTTTCGCACAATAAGTTCATAAGGCAAAGCAAAATTACTCTTGTATTTTGTTCTTCAAGGTAGGTGTACAAATATATCGATTCGAATTTGTGTACAATTGTGTATTTTAAAAAGAAATATGAAATCATTTTAGATGACTGTCCGCTTCTCTGTCATGGCTTAATGCTTTTACTATATGAAGCCATCGCTCTTCGCAACTAGCAGTTTTTTCCGAATTTCCTCCATTGTGCGACGTCAGCATTTGACACTCCGATCGGAGCGGAGTTAATCATCTCCAAACAAATTACAACCGCAGCCGCCCAATTATCGACAACCGATGGAGATAAACTCGAGGTGTACGTGCCACACCGTAACAAACAAACATCGGCACCGTCTTGTGCAGACGGGATTATAAAACACGAGAAAATTAAATAACACGAAACAAACATCAACAGGTAATACATTATTTGATTACACGCATAATTTATCGGGTATTGGTAATGTACATTGCCACCTTTGGTCAGTTTTGTCGTAGGCGATATTTCATGCCGCGTTTCAGTGGCAATCATCAGGGCCACGCTGGAATAAAGCGGATCAAATATTATTATCATCTGATGGCCACGAAAACCTAATAGTGTATTAAGCCATGTATTCACTAGGGGACAAATCGCGAAACATTCCGCTCGACATGTCGCATCAACATCTACGCTCATGTTTCGGGGACAATGACGCGGTCATTTGACGTGTACACACCGGGACTCGCATATCTTGTGCGGGGAAAAGGGTCATCCGATGACGGTTAGGATGACAGGCTTGCGGGTTATCTAATTTTGGCCGGAAAACCTGGGTTTCCGCGCAATTCGAAATGTTTTTTGGGTCGCGCAAATTTCAAATTAACGAAGGTGTTTTGGTTTTATGAGTAAATGAGAGATATTATTAACAAACAAGGCATTTTGCAAATAATTAGTTGTTTTCCCTGACGTCAGCGGAAATATATCGCCTTGACGAGGTTTGATGATAGCCCGCGTATCTGTTAGATTGTTAATGAGTTTATTCGAGAAGTAAGAGAGTGAGAAAAAAGGGTAAGAATGGTCGAAAATTATTACTCCCCCTGCAAAGAGAAAGAAGGACAGGACATTCTATGCGATCTTCGAGATCGAATAGCTAGAATGAGCTTCTGAGAGAACGATTGAGTTCCCCGCCATGTCATTCTGACAGATACAGCGCGCCATGCGTAGTCAACTTGTCAACATTTTACACGTGGGTTACTGACGCTACGGCGGAAGTTTGCAGTGAGTACGTCGGGTAACGTGACCGCATGGGCAACAGTTTTGCCACGGCACGTAGAAATGCCGCGCTATGTTGTGCGCGAGGTCGCGGAACAGTGCACGACGTTGCAACGTCACGTAGACTCTATGCCGCGCGTGCTGTTGAGGGACAATTTGTCCCCTAGTGAATACATGGCTTTAAAGTATACTGTTTATACATTGCCAGTTTTAAAAGAGACGAACATACTAAGAAGCGCACAAACACAAATAAAATGCACCTTTTATACGAATGATATTGCGTCGCAGGTCTAGTCGATAAACAAAACTAGATTCGGACATGCGGCATAACCAACAACTCTCGAAATTGCGCGATCTTGTCAACATAACAATTATTATTCACGCCGGTGCATTCCGCGAGTCCACTCATTTAGCCTCGTTGGTGACGACCGTCAAAGCGCGAGTAATGACGCTGCACTCTCCGAGAAAACTGCACATTTTTTGAAACGTTACAAATGACGAAATTAGAAATCCGACTACCGTGATACAATATCACGTATTAATTATAGAACTATGCAAAAATAATAATCACGTGAAGTAGCGTCTCACAACAGATTTAAATGGTAATAAAAATGCAGACATGTCTCCGAGCGCGGAACCGCTGTCAAAATATAAACAGGCGCATTTCAAACCGGGATCTCCAGGAATGGTCGGTTATTTCATACCTCGTTAACTGCACTCATCTAAGTTCTGGTTCTCAGATCGATTATTAAACCGACTAATAGAATAAAATCCAGGGCTGCGAAATCGTTAATAAACACACTCGACACATTTCTTAGGTACAGCACCGATTAGCTTAGCCTTATGAGCTAGAGCAGAAAACGCGATACAATTCGCGAAATAACGACCTCCCGCATAAATGTATACGCATCTAGTATTGGTGATTCGCTCTCGCCGCAGACTTCTAAAATAAGCTCAGACATTCCTTACTTTATAAAGCTGCTCTAACACTAACATTATCGAATAATTAAAATAGACTGACTCCGCTTAAAAGATCATAGAACAACGACTCCGCCTCCAGAATTTTTTATTTTATTTATTTATTTCTTTAAAATTTATTTATACATAGAAATGAAGGTAGTTGCTTCACTAGACAATGTCTGTTTTGAAGCAACTACCTGTACAGTTTTTTTTTTTTTTAAGTTTGAACATTAGCAAGATATAATATATATAATACACATATATACACACATACATACAAATATACACTCATATACATCTACATATATATACATATACATACACACACACATATATATATATATAATATTAGAAATAAGATTTATATATTGTCTGTAAGAAATAAAACATAAACAAAGGACTATATATTAAAGAATTATACATTTAGACATTGTATATAGGGAGTAAAATCATTCAAACAGAAGCCAACAAAGCGGTTACCAAATGTAGGCAGACTACAAAATGAAAGCAATGTGTCATACATGACAGCTTTAATTTCATTGCAAAACAATTTTGTGACTATTAATATGGACTGTATTGACTATATTAATATGGATGATACATTGGTCTCATTTTTTGTCCTACCCACACCAAAGAGCCACCTTGTTATTTTATGTTTGAATTCTTTTAACACCTTAAGACCCTTTACGTCTAATGGCAGGTTATTGTATATTCTTGGAGCACAAAAAAAGAAAAATCTCTGTCCAAACTTTGTGTTCATTCTGATAAAATTTATTTTTTTAGGTTTGCAATGAATTTTGCAAAAACAATTTGCGATGAGTTTGTTAGCAATGGTTAAAATTAACTAAAAAACTACTAACTAATCATTTGAACAACTGAAAACAAAGTATGCTCAACTCTACAAAGATAACCCGTCCATTAAAAAGACGAACATAATATTTTCAAAAATATTGTACATTGTTTAAGAACATATTTACAAGATACTTAACAGAAAATTGTCGCAAGCGTATTTCCGCTGGAAAAAAAATTAATGTTATCTAGAACGTCCACTGTAGCATAATGAGTTAATTTAAAATAATGGGTATGTCGTCATGCTCCATGGGATCATTCACCGAGATAGTTTGTCTCCGGAGAGTACAATACGAATCATAACTCGCTCCAAACAACTTCAATGGATGGCCGGTGATAACAGCCTCGCGGTACTTAGCACTTAGTCTGAGTGATATCGCAAACAAGTAACGGAAACATCTCCAATACATTCAGAGGCGCTCTACATACAAAGGGAATTGAAATAAAAAGATATTTATGATTCAGATACACGTATCATGCAGCGGAATATTTTTCTGGTTTGAAAAAGTGTTCGTAAATTCAGTTAAATAAATAATTAAAATTTATGGCAGAGAACAGCTGCATTGCTGAGGAATACAATAAGATGCGAAAACAGCAGTTTGCTCAATTTTATCTCAAGTTCTTTATGAATTCAAATAAAAGGCGAAAACAGCAATTTACTTAATTTTATCTTAAGCCCTTTATAAATACAAATTTATTACGGGAATCGACTGGGGTAACAATTTACAAAAAAATATTAACATCTTAATTTCGATCCATTTGTGCGTAATTCACTGGAATTCCGCTATAATAACCCTGATGATAACTAGCCGCTATCGAGGCCCGGGCGCCCGAGTGTTACACGTCGATCTCATGCAGTTACACGCGGCTCATGTTACATGCAAGGGTCTTTATTAATTATTATGTCCCGTAATATTTCACGGGTTTACCGCTAGTATTAAATATTAGTCCTTAATTTTGATATTAATAATGTTTATATTAATAAAAATAATATATTGCAATATAAAAATCAAAGCCTTACATCTTGACACAATAAATCAGCATAACATTTCCTGGGTACTAAAGATTTTACACCATATTAGGGGATAACATTGAGAAGATAGAGCGCCGGCTAAGCTAGGTGAGAGGTACCGGGATCGATAATCGGTGCCTCCTAAATTTGTTTTATTTCAATAACTTGGTACCCTGGTACCGGAAAAGCCGAAAATAAAACACAAGTAAACGTGAGCCTATGTAAAAGTGTTACGAATTTATATTACAAACTATTTCTACCGTAAGCCTATATAAAAATGTAATGAATTTTTATTACAAACTATTTCTAACGTAGTTTTCTTGTCAAATTTAACTGCGGGAATCTCTGAGTTAACACATGTAATGACAAATTTACTAAGTACAGACTAAAAGGAAACAACGTCACAGTCAAAAACATAAAAATATAACTAGGGCAGTAGGAATGTGAAAATTAAGGAGTTGAAAATTCAAAGTAAGGCAGATTTGAAGAGACAAACCCAAAAAACAGGTTACTAGGATACACGAAAATATACCTGGCATATTATTACACTTTGAAATTAAGTTAATAATAAGTTGAGCACTCCGAGTTAATTGAAGGGATTCGAAATGGTTGAGGCGATCGTCTGGCAGAATGAGCAAATTTCACAATTTTTTCTCATATCTTCTCCTGCATTTTTTATCACATTTTTGTATGGAAATATCTCATTTTAAAATTTTTTCATCAGGTTACATATATTTTAAATACGAATATCTTATTAAAATGTCACAAAATAAATTATATAATTGATTAATAAATTACCAAACCTTCGATGTTTTAAAAAGGAAGAAAATTGCTCCACTTTGTGGGCCTTTTATGACTAAACGGCCTGTTGAGATGTCTTTTTTATTCAATAATATTACAAAGAAAACAATTATCTTCAATTTATTACATTTATAGCAAAACGTGTTAGTAAGTTTACTTGCAATTTATGTTTTAAAAAATACTGTTTTTTAAAAATATTTTATTTTTTTGTGGGTTTTTTTAACTCTTTTTACATGGTTGACAACTTTTTTACTTTAATAGTCAAAAGAATAGATATTATATTTTTATAATAAAAACAAAAAAAATCAAAATCTTTGTCGATATTCCTGATTTTAGATATTTAATCAAGACGCAACGTATTTATGACACAATACGCAGTGCCTTGATTAAATAGCTAAAATCTGAAATCGAGAATAATTTTTTGATTTTTTTTGTATTAATTTTAAAATAATAATGTCTATTCCTTTAATTTGTTATAGAAAAAAAGTTATAAACTATCTATGAAGGATTGAAAAAAACACACAAAAAAAAAATATTTTTAAAAAACAGTATTTTTTAAAACATAAATTGCAAGTAAACTTACTAACAGGTTTCGCTATAAATGTAATAAATTGAAGATAATTGTTTTTTTTGTAATATTATTGAATAAAAAAGACATCTCAACAGGCCGTTTAGTCATAAAAGGCCCACAAAGTGGAGCAATTTTCTTCATTTTTAAAACATCGAAGGTTTGGTAATTTATTAATCAATTATATAATTTATTTTGTGACATTTTAATAAGATATTCGTATTTAAAATATATGTGACCTGATGAATAAATTTTAAAATGAGATATTTCCATACAAAAATGTGATAAAAAACGCAAGAGAAGATATGAGAAAAAATGATGAATTTTGCTCATTCTGCTAGACGATCGCCTTAAGTGCAAAAATGATCAAAGGTAACAAATAACGTAATCGTTTTAAATGTTAATAAATTCATCAGAAAGGTTACCAGGACAAATATACATAATATTTAATAAATAAAAATAGCATACAGTTACTTACTCGGCGAAGAGGGGCTAATGGCAGTACGAATAGAGATCGGTGCTTACCTGGAAAGAAAACGAATTCGATTAATGATGTGTGTAAAGCAATTATTAAAAATAATCATGAAAAGAGGCCACGAGGAGATTGAGGTGCAAGAATTTCAGTTGATGAGCTTGAGATGACCCCGTTAGATAGATGGGGTCTTCTTTAAATATTCTAAAAAATTCTAGATGTTCAAAAAATGAATTCAGTATTAGGATATACTATAATAAGTAATTGAACGTATCGGCGTTAACCTTGTGGAAATCCATTATGAACAAATAATGAAATAAAACAATCAACTTTGTTTTTTTTCCACTCATATTTGAGAACTCGTTTCACTACATGTTTCGGAAACGTCCGTTTCCTTCATCAGGTGAATTAAGCTGAGGTATGTAGGAATGGTTGTCTGGTGTGTGGGTTGTGGATTCGTATCCACAACCCACACACCAGACACAACGAATCCACAACCCACACACCAGACAACCATTCCTACATACCTCAGTCTTAATTCACCTGATGAAGGAAACGGACGTTTCCGAAACATGTAGTGAAACAAGTTCTCAAATATAAGTGGAAAAAAACAAAGTTGATTGTTTTATTTCATTATTTGTTTATACTATAATACGTCGTAGGATAATTTCCGCGAGTTGAATTTTATTATTATATATTTTATTTCAATCTCCTGGTCGCGGCTGCCAGTGAGATGACCCTGGTAGATAGAGCATCCTAATTAAGTCAAGATGGTTTAGATGCAGTCTGCATTTAATGTTGTAATAATGTTAAATTAATATTATAAAGCATTTTATTGTATTTTAATATAAATCGTCCCCATGTTCAAGCACTGAGATGACCCAGCTAGATAGAGGGTTCTTGTTAAATGGTAATCTATCGAAGTTAATGATAAACTAATAATAAAAAAAGCATTTTATTTTATTCTAATAATGCATCAGTATCCTGATCGCGGCTAACTAATGTAAGATGACCCTAGGTGGTGTCCTATTAAATAGCCGACAGGAAGTAGCAAAAACATCGCTAAGTTACATTCAACATTATATATTTCCACTATTCCTTATTTAATTTCATATATGTGAGTGAGCGATTCTCGGTCGCAGCGGTGCGCGCGGGAGGCGTACGTAAACAAGCGACCGCCTGCAACCCGCCGACAAAAGAAACAACAAATTCATCCTTCCCATTAAAATATGACATATTAACATTTTTCGTAATTAAAAATTTCGATTATATTTGGAGGTTTTTCTTTTTTGCTTAATTGAACAGTCCTTCGTATGATTACAATATGAATCGGGAAAATGTGGAAAATCGGGAAAGGCAGGAGGTGGGTCCCGATCCTGTCAACTTTGGGAACCACTGGTTTAAGGAGTTGGTTGGCACGTATTTAATCAATAGGTACACAACTCAGTGAAGACATAACATTAAAATTAAAGCCAGCGCAAGATTGAATAAATTGACAGCGATACAAATTAAATACGATAGAGACATTTCCATAAAGAAGCTATTAATTCGGAATATTTTGAGTTTGTCAAAATTTTTCAGTACACAGTACTGGATTTTGTCACAGGGCATATCATTAATCAAGATATATTATAAATGTCTCACAGAGACGAAATTATAATGCTAATAATTCGAAAGAATCTCATTACACATATAAAAAAATTTCAATCATGCTTTCAATCAATTCAATTCAATCATCAAAAATAGATATCTCATTAGTGACATCTGTGGTTATTTAAGGGGAATGAAAAAAGCTCAGAATGCTGGTCGCGCTAATTATTATGACAACACATATACGAAACAGGTTGTAAAATTTAAATATATACAACTTCCAAAAATTTGATAGACGTGGTATTCTATCATGGGTGGAAATGTGAACGTAACATTGTGTAAAGTGATCACTTAAGCCAGCCACACGCCTTATGAACACCCAAAGACTTCCATACTTACTGTCCCTTAAAACAATATAATTTCGTCTCTATGAGACATCTATAATATATCTTAAGCTATTAATTAAATTAAAGGGTAATTTTGGGTATCGGATATCTATAAAATTTATTGAATTAATAATATAACCTAAGAGCAGGCCCGTCTCTAGAGTAATAGGTGCCCGGGGCAAATACAAGCTCAGTGCGTCCCACACCCACACATCACAGCTGAGTTTTTTTGTGTGGCGAATTTAATTTTCAGTGCACTTAATGTGTTAGGCTATGTTAGGATGAACAAAAAAATCACAAAATTTACTGCGTACCGAAATCGCGGCAACGGCACAATAGATAGACAATTACAGGTAAAAATCACGAACACTGGCGAGAATTTCTTACAATCGAAAGATCTTATCTGATTTTACCTGTAGTAAATGTTTCTTTAAAAAAAAAAAAAAAAATATTTTTAAGCAGGTAGGTGTTAGTTTACACGTCTTTTGTTTGCGTTGCGTAATTTTAGAGAAAGCTTAGGCGGCAGAAAAACCTGTGTGGCCAAACAATCGGGGCGCCCCTCTAACGCGAGGCTCCCGGGGCGTCCGCCCCGCTCTTGAGGCGGCCCTGCCTAAGAGTACTACAATGTTCCTTTTGACACCTAGCTTAGCAGTAACAACTAACAACTGGTAATCACCTAGTAAATCTAAAGAAAAGCACATTTATTGAGTAAAAATATAATTAAGCATAATTACAATTAGCGAGGTTTTAATTACATGGCGCATGAAGCGGGTTGTCAATTTAAGATACATAATAACGAAGCAAAAGCCCGTAAAAAACATTTCTCTTCAAAGGTAGCCACGGTAATAACACTCAATAGAGCCGCGAAGAAGAAAAAGAAGAACGGAAGTCCTCGGATGGCGATAGAACTCGGCGCCACAATGGACGGAAGAACATTTGCATTTCCTCATTATATGCACCATACCAGAATTACGCAACACCACACAACACATAATTATTCCACTGACCGAAGCTGCCTGGACTATCAGTCTGGGATCTGAACGCTTGTATTCAGGCCCGGCCCTACGTATTAAGGAGTTAAGGCAACGGCCCTGGGGCTTCAAATTTCGGATTCAAAAACTATTTTTAATTTAATTGAAACGCTCAAGCTTAGCTTAACACATCTGGCAGTAACGGCTTAAAAATAAGATAGCATTAGATACGAATATTTTAAGAAACCATTCAAAACATGTTCATGCTTGAAAAATGAGTTTACGGTCAAGTATTTTAAATAGCTAGTGAAGTAATGAAGGAGCTGACTAATTAAAAAAAATGTATTTCAGTAAACGTCTTATGTTATCAGTGTCTAGATAGATATATTGCCTTATAGTTGCGATTACAGGTAAAAAAGTATTTTAGTTTTTTTGTAAAATGTTTCTTTTTAAATATTTTTACTATCTTTGATAATAAAAAATAATCGATTAATCCATTTGTTTATTTTTTCAATGAACATACTATTCTGCAGAAATATGATAAGAGAGTCATTTTGTTGCTGGTCTAGGGGCGGCAAGTTACCTGGGAACGGGCCTGTCCCTCATTACATAATTTCAGTTTAACACCCCTCTCGCATCGTGTCAAGTAAAATGGCACGTATCATGATGTGATGCTGGAGCAACTTCCTTATCGCCTATTATAATTGTTAGCCTCAAGACGAGTGTTTGCGACGTTCAACGTCCGCTAAGTACATTTGCATAATTTATTTCTGTTTGATAGTATTTCTGTGTTGCCTTACGTGCTGAAATTGCGATCTTGACAAGAAGGTTGAGTGCCCAATTTGTTGATATTAAAAACAAATCATCGATTATAGTACGATATCGAAATAGCCAGGGGCGTGCAGTGCGTAAAATCGGGCGAAATAACGTATTAAAAAATATGAAAAAATTTCTATTAAGATAAATTATAGAATTCTCACAGAGACGAAGCTATATGAATATGGGAAACGTGTGTGGAAGTGTTTTTTTATACGATGGCCCAGGGTTTACTACCCGCATGGGCTGGCTTAAGTGATCACAGTACATAATGTAAGGTTCACCAATTCCATCGTAAGAACATCCGCACAAATTTTTTGAAAGTTCTATATAATATGTTTAAATCTGAGAATCTTTCGTTTATTTGAATTACAATGCTAGAGACATCTTTAGTCTGTTCTCATGAATTAGTATAGGTATATAGATTTTCGCAGCTGGTAATTAGTGATGCAACGAATACTACTTTCACGAATACGAATACGAATATCAAACATACTATTCGGCGAATACGAATACGAATAATTTAACAAGGTAATAAATAACACACCATTGTTCTTTTTTTACAGATTTTATAATTAAAATTTACCACCGACAAAAAGCACAACTTTTGTAACTTCTCAGGAGTTTTTCTTTTATCGCGATTTCTTTTATCTGTTTGTACATTCCCAGCGGTCGAAAATAATCTTTCTGAGGTGATAGTAGACGGCTTTAATGAAAAATACTTCTGGGCCTGTTTTTTCAGCTTTGGGAAATATATATCTTCACGCCAGAAAAGCAACGGATCACCAGAAGGTGAGAAATTGGGTTGTTTTAGAAATTTTAGAGCGAGTCCCCGAACAAAACAAAATAAACTCGTCTCAATGGGCCAACTTTGTTTTGGGACGAGTTCACTAACAAGTCATGTACACAAACCTTTATCATTATTCTTTATAACAAAAACAAACAAATAAAGTTATATTTAAATTTAACTTACGCTTAAGAGTTAACACTTTTACACACAACGGAAATAAAATGGAACGAACAATACGTATTACTAAATGAAAACTTCATGAAAAGAGCACCTAACCTTATTAATAACCCAACGAAACTAGAATCCATTCATTCAATGTTAGGGGAATCCCCGAGTGCGTAGGTGTGTTCGGATACACGGTGCATAACCAACCGTAATTTACGTTGCGTTTAGTTACAAATAGTTTGTTTTTAATATTCGTGATGATATTCGGCGAATACGAATATTCGGTAAATATTTACTATTCGTATTCGATGCATCCCTACTGGTCATTACCATTCAGTGTCAGGACAATACCTCCATATATTTTAAAGTTTTAAAGTATATTTCTCATTACTAAGCAATATATTTTAAATGTATACATTAAATTCTTACGAATTATTTTAACATGTATACTAGAATAAGTATTTACTTTAGAATCAGTAGTACAGAAACGCCTGGAAACATTATTTTCAATTGTTTAGCTCCTTTCATACACCAGTATATATTTTAACAATATTTTTATATGTAGGTGTGTTCTAAGAACTTAGTTACTGAATTTGTCCCTAGAGCGATGATTAACTAATTGAGATAAATGATAGAAGTCTCACAAAGATTTTCTATTCGTCATATAAAGCTAAGTGAATTAATAAATAAATATTATAACGATCACGCACGCGATATTTGTCATACAGATAAATAACAATGACGGAGTCTCGGGACACGGTGTCTGACCTTTGCAATCTCAATGCCTTTTTAAAGACACAACGCGATCGATGGCATCTCGCCCGCTTCACCGCGCTCCCAGCGGAGAGAAAGAGAACGGACAAGTGTGGGAAATGTCGAGGGAAGAACGTGATAAGAGGGGGCTGTGAACCGAGCAGCGGTAATTACCGTGGGTCCGGGGAGACGCGAGGCATGCAGAGCGGCTTCCATGTTACGTGGAGGACTATATGTATCATAAGTAAAGAAGCCCAGCATTATTTAAAAATAAATTACGTTTATTTGTTTATATTTTATGTTTTTCACTATCAGTTATTTTGGAATTTTCAGAAAGCGTTTAATGTGTTTGATATTCAAAATCAATTACTGCCAATAAATTTTTTATCTCGTCATTATTGCCAAAGGGCAATTAATCAAGTATCTAATAATTGTTTATCGAGACCGCCCAGTACGGCGAATCAAATGACACTGATTAAATATAATAAAAATGTTTTTTTTAGAGATAACCTTACGATTCACGTAAGAAATGCGAGCGAGCTGGCTTATTTTTAAGTTCTGATGCATGTATTACTAATGGGTTTCGTCAGCCCGGCGCGGCGGAGGAAATAAGGCAGAAGAAGATAGAGAATAATGGTGTGCAGCGCGTCTCGCGACCGGCCGAGCGAGAAGCAGCCGGCATGGAAAGGAGAATGGAAAATGGAAAATCAGTCGATCGAAGAAATGGTTAAGAATGCGAAAATCTGTTTCGCGTCACTACGCAACGCTCGCAATGACCGAGAAAAAAAAATAATAAACCAAACTTGAGATGTCAACGCGTACGTTACAAAGATATCATCAGAGGTCTTGAACACCTTTCACTTTTTTTTTAGGTCACAATCCTAGGATTGGTCTGCACCAAGCACTCGATCCCTCTGTCACCTGCCAGCCTCTTCATTTCTTGGTAGGTGCTACAGCGCACATCTCTGATAATCTGGTCTACGTAACTTAATCTCGGGCGGCCTATACGATTATTGTCTTCAATATTTCCTTTGACGATGCCTTATATTATGGCCTATCCATTCGCAATTCGCGGAGCCGCCTCTTTTCGCCCACCCTGCCCGACACTTCGTCGTTTCGGATATGTTCTGACCAATGGATATTTTCCATGCGCCTGTAGCACCACATTTCGAAGGCCGCTAGCCTTCCGGACATGCTCTAGCCGATGTTCCATGTTTCGCTGCCATACAAACAGCATACCCGAGACAAGAGTTTTAACCAAATTCAAAGATCTTTGATTTTTTGTTGATGGCGACTCTTGGTTGTTGTATTCTGCATATAATGTCTGCCTCTGAGCGGCCATCTTGGGAAATTCTGCTGCCCAAATATGTGAATTATTTCACTTGTTTGATAGCCACTCAAAACAATATTTGTAGGTACGTCTTCTCTTCCAATGCACTGTGTTTTATCTTTGTTTATTTTCATGTTGTAGTTAGTTGCCAAAATACTTTCCATCTGTCTCAGGGCCTCGTTCAACTCTTGTTCCGACTCCGCAAGTAATGCAATGTCGTCGGCATATCTAATTATGTCAATTTTTTGTCCTTGGATTCTCACGCTGGGCTTATCTCTCATTTCTTCTCTCATCTCGTCGATAGTATGTAGCAATTGAATAATTCTGGTTACCTTTCACTAATAAACCAATAAAAGCAAACTAGCAGCTCCTCTGTCCAGATTCTCCTTATATTCCTTCTTTCGACTTTCACTTTCGTATGATTTATAAATTATATATTTATATATTTCAATTTAACTTTCTATCATAGAGACAAGTATTTCGCAATATGAAATTATAATACTTTTTATTTCTATTATATATCTAATATGTTCTGGAAAAAAATGTTAAAAATTTACTATGCATCGAATTTTTGATGCTGAAAATGCGCTCCAAATACGAGTCACTTTAGTCCGCAATCTGTTTCATTAATTTCCAACGAATTGACCTGAAATTCAAGAAAATGGGGCCTATCATAATAAATTATTATGTATTGCAAAGTGTCTAGAATAATGAGCGCGTGGCGCAAAAAGAAGCCGACGTGTGTAAATAATAATTGTGATTTGTGGTACACTTCTTGGGCCAAAAAAATAAATTAAGAAAAAATAAAGAAAGCACGTACGGCTGAGAGAAAGAGAGAATCTGACGTGTTGTTTCATTCAATAACGAATGTGAATAATTATAATAAATTTGTACCGGCGTGACAACTGTGTGTTTAATGCTATGTTGCTCGGCGTTAATGGCAGGAAAAGTATTTAATGCGGCAGACCTCAATTAATGGGCTACTGAATAACAATGGAGTGTGTTTTGAAAGACATCGAGAAATACAGTAAATGACAATTTATCCACTGATTCGTCTTCTCTATTGTTTATTTCTCTTCGGCAAATACAATGGCAATACCTGTTGAGAAGAGTCGCTAGTTTAATAATGAAAACCAGAGTTTGAATGAAAAACAGCAATCAGTTTTTAACTCATCGGGTATGGCAGCAGAATATAAAAATTGTTATTCATTACGTTTTGAACGTGTCCGTCAAAAACATATTTTGCCAATATCGCTGAAATTATAAAAGAGTTACAAAATAATAAAGATTGAGAGTCTGGGAGATGAAAATGACGTAGCTAGCATCGCAGATGTGTAATATATTTTGCATTGTTCCCGCAAATTTGCATTTTTAAAAAGGATAGTCCTTTGTATCTGCGAATTTGATGGAGAGTTTTTATTAATAACGCAGTTTATATTTGGGTTACACAGTTTATGTTTGTGCTTACGTAATGGGCGCATTTTTATGTTTGAAAATTTGAGTGTCTCCATGTTTAAAAGTTATTCTCTCTCCACAAAACAAAACTTGAAAATTAATCGAAATTAAATACTGTTCCTGTAAGGGAAATTAAAAAAAATCGAGTACTACGTAATTAGTACTCTCGCAGCTATCGCGGCGTGCGTCAGAGCATGTGTGTTTATTTCATTTGTACAGTTTACCGAGATGGAAAGAAGTGAAAAAGAAATGTTTATTTTTCTTATATTAAAGTTAAATTTGTACTTAGTGTACAATATGGTAGGTATATGTCATTACTTCCTTTCTTTTAACTCGTGGCGTCTGCTTGTCTGACGAAAAAACTTTGGATCGATTTTTAACCCTTTTCCCGTGATCCAATCGAGCTGAAACTTTGCAAGTACACTCGTAGCGACGATCAAGAAGATCTATAAAATTTTCGTTAAAAAACAATAATTATAGTATAATTTTGGATTTTTCAAATTTTTATGGTTTTTTCATACAATTCAGTAAGTTGTGTGAAGATTCCGACGCATATGGTAGACACGAATCCCGAAAATGAGAAAGGGAGTATTGTAAAACTTGGTTTTTATGGGTAATTTAAAAAAAAAATTAATTAATTCGTTTTACATACGTAGGTATGAGTCGTGTGGGTACCGAATTTGTGAATTCTTTATCTTGGTACCGGAACCTTACAGGGCATCATTTCATTTTAGTATGTACATACAGGAGTGTAGAAGCTCTTAGAAAATGCGTATTTCTAAAAAGTGTCAAAACGTTAGTTAGACATTTACGGATAGTCATGGCGTCCTTGCTTCGTCACACATTTTCGTATAGTAATGAGTATACCTCCACCATCGCGAGGTACACCATGACTGGAACACAACCAGACTTCTGAAGGTAAATGGTTCCCCAGGCCGTTGTGCCTCGCATGAATATAATTGTAACCCGACTGAAGATGACGGCGATGTCGCTAACACAGACATAGGATATAATCTGCCAAAATATTGGATATTTTAATGTAAATCCTAATACGAAGAAAATGGGCATCCATCCACTTTCCAAAATTCTCGATGAACAATAGAATTGCGCCGAAACAATTTTCCACTCGATGCCTTCGAGCGCTTTGGTATTCGCCAAAAATACAACATTCCGCGAACTCTCGACATTTTGAAGCGTTTTCTCGTGTTAACCAACCGTGCGAGCGCATTTTTTATGTGTATTCTCCAAAAGTAACGGAGAGCGTTCACTGCTAATTCCCCGATAGCGGCGAGAACGAAACAATCTTCGTGATTTAAATATGAAATATATAAATAATAGACTTCGCCGGCAAGATCCAGAACAGTAAATAATATAACGGTGGATGGATGGTATAATGAAACTTAACGACTGCTCAGCGCTCAGCGCTCAACTTGGAATGAGCACCGCGAGACGCGCGATACGTCCATAAAATTAAAGCGTATAATGTATTGCGGGAAAATATTTAGCACTTACGATATTAGTGTCACTAATCTTTTACAATTTAGAGGTAATCGTTGGAAATTAATTGCGAGCGCAATCAATTTATTTATTACGTCATAAATTGAATCCCGACCAAGGCTCGATCTTATTGTATGTCTAAAAAAATTATATTTCACTTGTATATTTAGGTATACACAGGGTTATTTCTAAAACATTAATAACCTCGCAGGACTATATTTCTGCTTTTATTATGAGTCGAAAATGTTCAATCTATAATGACCTAATATCAATAGTTATGGAGATATGCGACATCAAAGTTTGCATTTTTTTTCCAATATTTCTGACTTATTTTTTGTAAAACGCTGGACTATCATTACAGTAACTAATATCGATTACGAAAAATTCATTCGTTTCAATACAAGTTAAATAAAATGATAAAGACTCTGAAAATTTTCCGATTGGAATGTTTTCCAATTGGAATTCGAAGGTTTTTATTATTTTATTTGACTTGTATTAAAGGGAATGAATTTTTCATATCTGATATAAGTTACTGTAATGGTAGTCCAGCGTTTTACAAAAAATAAGTAAGAAATATTGGAAAAAAATGCAAACTTTGATGTCGCATATCTCCATAACTATTGATATTAGGTCATAATAGCTTGAACATTTTCGACTCATAATCAAGGCAGGAATATAGTCCTGCGAGGTTATTAATGTTTTACTAATAACCCTGTATACTATATATTCTAACTCCTTCATCGAAAAGTTTCCTCTCATTATATATATCCGAGTAAACGATACAATATTATATATAAGGATATAATATTATTATAAAACTGAATAAAATTGATAACTTTTATTTTTAAACATAAATTGTTATACGCGTTGTATTCATAATTTCAGTCTCACTGGGCTGTGCCCGTGCTGAGGTAAACATTTTGCAGTTATTTTTACGTCGGCACTATTTTATAAATAGGTAAATACATAGTACACGCTTAAAAGATAAATAGTAATCAGAGAATCAGAATGTGCTGTCCACTCGGCCGGAGCATTCTGACTACGGTTGCTGATGAAGCTGCTCACGAACGAGACTTTGATGCTGCGACGGGTTAATTAAGATTGATTACTCAATTTGTAGTTCTGACAGTAAAATGCGTGACATCAAAATATCTTAGGATTAATTAAACGTCGAAACGCACGTGGGACTAAGCCGCGAGCAAGCAATGCGTCCGCAAACGAGATACATTATTCATGGCGCACTCGAAAAACAACGCAGGTTGGCGTCGTACGTTGGAAAATGAAAATAATGAGGGTGACAAAATGTAAACCGCCGCGCCACACATTCGTCTAATTGCCTAAACGGTCCAGCCTTTTGGCACTCTTAAAGGGGACTCCAATTTGGGAGGAATAAAAAGCAAATTCGCCCGCGTCGCTTTTCGGGGTGACATTGAAATTCAAAAAAGTTAATAATTAAAAGTCGTACAAAGTAAACATTCAATAACGTGTACTCCATGAAGGAATTTAAAAATAACAAAGTTTGCCGGATTTATATTTTTAACAAGATTCTTCTAGTAAGAATACCATAATCTTGAGAGAACATACGAGAGAATTACACTGTAGAGATTAAAGACTGTTTAGATGTATTTTATATACTTAGCTATCAGAGATTTTATTTTAGACGAGCTGTTCTATCCAGCTTTGCAGGGTTAAGGATTAAGTTGAAAATAAATTTGTGGAGAGAAACAAACGTTGCACTGTTTCGCAAAACCTCTGATAAACAGAAAATTAAATTCCATTTAATCAGGGCTGGGACTAATGGAAAATCCAGGAGAGGAATGTGGCCTATTTTTTCCGCCGGGTCTTCAGGAAAATGTATGCAAAATTTGGGTCTGATCGGTCGAACGCAACAGATTTGCATGGAAAATATATCAGGGGGAGGGGAGGGGGTAATGCCGCCTATATTACCCGCCGGGTCCTGATAATAATAAGCATAAAATATATCAGGGGAGGAGGGGGGGTAAACGGGGAGGTGGGAAATGTCGCTTTTGTTATACGCCAGTCCTAAAATATAAGTATGCAAAATTTGGGTCCGATCGCTCAAACGGTACAGATATGTATGGAAAATATATCAAGGGCGGGGGGGGGGAAAGACTGAGGGAGGAAATGTCATCTATGTTACCCAGCGGGTCCCTAAAAATATGTGTGCAAAATTTGAGTCAGATCGGTCAAACGGTACAGAAATAATTTATTAATTTTTTTATTAAACTAAATATTTCATCATTAAGGTGGATCCTTGTACGGTGTTTTTGGATATTCTATAGTAGAGCAATTATTTTTTTAAATAAAAAAGGTTACAAAGATAATAGACTAATAATATAAAAATATAAATGAAAGAGTTTGTGAGAAAAAGTTTTCTATTTTATTGTACTCCTCATAAAGGATTATTACGATAATTTAAATGATTTTTACAAAGTTTTATGATTCTTGAAATGCGTCATTAGTGAAGACAAATGTCTTTGAGGTAATTTGTTTGTGAAAATGGCACCATATCAATATAAAATTTTATGTCAATTCTCCTAAAAACAAAGAAATTTTGAAATACTTTGAAATACGATGTAAGAACAGAATACTTTGATCGCCGTCAATCTAGCGGAGTATCGTGTAGGGAGAAATTAATATTGATATTAAACGTATTTACAAGCAATATAAATAATGTATGAGAAGATATCCAAACAGAAAAACTTTGCGATTAAAAGGCAAAGAAATAACCAAATGTTTAATGCATCTGAAAATGTATGACCCATGTGACATTTTCCGCCTTCATCCCAGCACGCTGCACTACACTACACTACGCAGTCATGCGCCGCAGTAATTCAGCTGTCAGACAGACAAATTCGCGTGTAATTGCATTTTTTAAACAAAAGATACAATCCAACGGCGCATAATTCTATCAGCAACTTTTTCACACCTAGCAAAACAACGATACATATGTAATGAAACGAAATGACATTTTAAAATATGTGTACGGACCGTCATCGGACATCCGTCATTTGGTGGAACAAGTTGTATTAATATTTTTACCGTCGACCACATTTGACAAGGGGCAATGCGCGAGCTTTTGAGCAATTTATTTTAAAATCTATGAATTGTTGTCCATGATAGTTCGATTGAAAATCGTGTTTAATTCTGTTTCTGCATTGTCTAAGGCCCCGGGTACGATACGCGCGGCGAGCGGCGAGCGGCGAGCGGCGAGCGGCAGAGCGGCAGAGCGGCAGAGCGGCAGAGCGGCAGAGCGGCAGAGCGGCAGAGCGGCAGAGCGGCAGAGCGTCAGAGCGTCAATGCGGCAGAGCGGCAAGCGGTGAGAAGCGCCGGCTACGCTGCAAAGCGGCCGAGCGGTAACTTCTGTCAGTCGCCGTGCCGTCATACTCATTTTAAGTGAAAACGTCAGACATTTATGGAAATTTCATTCATTGAATGTCAAGAGGAAATATGACGTTCACCCGATAAACAGGAGTAGAAGGGTTTACGGAGAGTACCACTATTTGTTTAATAATTTAACGAAACTCGATTTTTTTAATATACAAGGATGTCTATACAAAACTTCTTCCCACAGTTTATTCGTAATCACACTATTTTTAAAATCATTATGTCTGTCATTCCACAAACATGTCATACTTAGCACTTTAATCTCACACTCGAGATCCGTTAACTTTCTCTTATCTGACATTGTTTTGTAGGAGAGCTTCAACACAAACTGTACAATATCTATGCAAAAAGAAAAATGACAGAAAAAAAAAACAGAGGCTTGAGCGGTGAGCGAAATTTAATGTTCGGGAACAGCGGCGAGCGGCGAAGTGTGAGCGGCGAAGTGTGAGCGGCAAGCGGTGCCGCCCTGCCGCTCTTGCTTATCGTAGCCCGCTACTAGAGTGCGTGTAATAATGGATCAGCGTTATATGCGTACTTTTGGCCTGTCAACTTATATTATTTAAAAGGATATAAATATCACTAAAAAATCGTAATCCTGACATAACTATGACGTTTTTGATGCTGAAAATATATATCGTGTCTCTGGCATGGAACATCAAAAATAATGTGAATCTACAAATATCTTCTTTTTTTTCAATTGGTTCAGCAACATCGATTTTTTAATAAAAAAATAGATTGTATTATTTGTATGTATGTATCTACTTATATTATTTGATTAATTACACCTACATGTTTCGGAAAAACCTTTTCATCGTCAGGGTGTTATACCTATATATGTCAAAATATCAAAATGAATAATGTCTTGTTTTTCTAAATTATTTTTAAATATTATTGCTGAAGTTCTTGATTACTCGCAATTATTGAAAAAAAAATATAATTGGGATAGTACTTAAATTTAATTGATTATTAATAATATTTTGTTTACTATTATATGATTTACTAATTTCTAATGATTCTAAATTATTCATTTTCAGACCAAAATTATTCATGTGTAAAATAGAAAGTCCTACATTATTGTCTAAACCGTGATCATTTTCTAATAAATGATTTGAAAATTCAGAAAATCATTCAATTGAATAATCATAGCAAAAGCAAATAGCAAAGCTTTCGATAAAGTTAATTAATCACTCAACCTTTCTCAACAAGCTTTTGAAGATAGATGAAGACTCCAAGGCAAGAAGTTGTTAACTAACATTTTTGTCAAAAACGAGTTAATAAGCCCTCTAAACTAAATATTGTACGCTGTTTCCATTGGAAATAAGTTCAGAACTTAAAAATAATTAGAAGATGTTCAAATCATAGGGATGAACATGTTAACTACACTTTTTCATAAAAATCAAATCAGTTACCTTAGAATGATTGCATGAACATGTTATCTTCAATCATAACATGTTCATGCAATCATTCTGAAATTAACACGCCTTTTAATTTGATTGGAATATTTATGGTTAATATCAATTTTACTCTGGCAGTACTGTCACATATTTGATATTATTTGAAGACTGTTATAATATGTACTTATATATTATTTTTCAATAATTTTAAATGGTACATGCCATTTTTGTATTATTAATTAACATGCCAGGTATTTTGTAATTTTGGATAATGGATGGTAAAAACGGATAGCATTTAAAGGGTTGTTTGATGTTCGTGTTTTCCCAATTTTAAAAAGGTGTTATTCTTTAAAAATGAGTTCCAAAGGCGAAAAAATGGTTGTTAACTACATTTTTTAGGGAAAATTAGTATATTTTTATTTTTTGTTCGTAAATGAGTTTTTTTGCTTTGTAAATACTTTTTTGATATTTTAAAGACATAAATCAATAAAAAATAATCTCGGATTAGCAATAAAACATATTTTTCAAAGGCGAAATGCAAATGTCTAATTATTTCAAAATGACTTGAATGTTAGTTAACAACTTCTTGCCATGGGGTCTTCAGATATCCACGGTAATCTTTATCGCTAGATATCTTCGTATATCTCTAACCGTAGTCCAATAGTAGGTGTTGCTGGATTCAAATCCAACACCGTTGCTGTCGCATCTGGAGCTCCTCAAGGTAGCCTGTTGGGACCCTTACTATTCAACGTTTATATCAATGATGTTGGCAATTGTTTCCTTAACTCCCAAACCATCTTGTATGCAGACGACATGAAAATTTTTTCACCCATAAAGTCACTCGAGGACTGTCAGAAGCTACAAGATGATCTTGATTTATTTAAAAAATATTTTTTTAATATTTAAAAAAAATAATTTTACAAATAATTTGGAAAAACAAGGAACAAAAGACATTTCATTCAATTTTTTGACAGTTATACAGCACCCTAATGATGGAATGGTAATTTCTGAAACATGTTGGTGAAAAGAAAAACTCACATAATCAATATTTTTTTAAAATGTCAATCTACAATGTTGCTCAATCAATTGAAAAAAAAGAAGTTAAATTATAATTTATAATCCCATATACTCCCATACTTCTTTCCTTTATCCTAACGGTGGAATGTTTATAATTGGCATAATTTACTATTTTTTATCCCCTGTATGTTAATTTAAGATTTTCTGTTAACTTTTCCCAAAATAAATAAATAGCAATTATCAAATCTGGTACCTAATACCGTTTATCGTAACATGATTTGTTTAGACATATTGACAAATATATTTCTGATTTTTATAGCGCACTTCGACTGATTATAATGTGTCTGAGGAGCCATTGCTCTGGTAATAGCTGACCCTATCCGCAGTCCAAGAAACAGTGTTCCAGATACATCACTTACGCACCTTTTATCGATATAAATGCAAAATGATCAAAATCTGATCGAAAAAGTATCGTTCGAGGTCTTCTCCTGTTAAGGATATACTGTAGGATCAGTCTGTCTCACCCTACATAATATTGTACATTTCGACACATTGTATGTAAAATGTCGAAAAATAATTTAAAAAAAAGATTTTATTGACAGATGTCAATTAAGTCGCGCAGTGCGCATGCGCGTCTCTGACCGAGAGTTTAAATTTATATTTCCGCTCAGAATTTTCTGACGGATTTCGTTTAATCCGAGTTGAAACAACCCGTTTTTGGAAAAAGTTACTAAAAACTCGAGTTTAAACTCTACCGTGACTTTGATCAAGTTGAAACAACCGGGCCTTAGGCCCGGTTGTTTCAAGTTCGATCAAAGTAAGCGGTCTATTCAAGCATAGATTTTTACGAAAACGGATCGTCTGATTGGTGGAGAACGTAAAAATCTATGCTTTAAAAGAACGCTTACTTTAATCCAACTTGAAACAACCGGGCCTTAGTCACATTATTTCGGTAACTGAAGTCCGATTGAAAATGTATCCGCTGTGGCAGAAAAATTGAATAATTTTAGAAACGAAAACGAAGTGCCCGGGGACCAGAAGGGAAGCGGAGCGAGACCGCACTGCTGTTAACCAAACAGACTGGCAACTGTCTTGAACTACTTACTCCCTCTGTTGAGAACGTCGGCCAGAACGTGTTAATATGCCAATATGAAAATTATTACCGATTCACTGCAGAGTATTATTATTTTGCGTGAAGATTCGTTTCACCGTTCTTCTCGGATCCATATACGGCCGGTTGCATCAAATTGGTTTACAGTAATCTTTCGGTTAAACCTACGATTTTTGCGTTTTCCACCAATCAAACAACCCGTTTTCGTAAAAATCTATGGTTTTTAAGAAAGATTACTGTAATCGAGATTGATACAATCGGCCCTTAAACTTCTCTTAGGCCTAAATAAAATACATTCGTAGGAGAAAATAATGTCAGCTCTGAAGTATGTTTCAAACAAAAACGAGTGGCTTAATCGCCTCTAATCTGAAACATCTTACTAGGTTTCTGTTTTTTTATTTTTAGATATTTTTTCTCGTATCTTCTCTTGCGTTTTTTATCACATTTTTGTATGGAAAGATATCATATTAAAATTTATTAGTCGGGTTTCACACATTTTAAATACGAATATATCTTATTAAAATGACAAACTAAATTATTTAATCATTAAATAAATAACCAAAGCTATTAATGCTTTAAAAATGAAGAAAATTGTCATATTACAAAGTAATCTATTATTTAAATTTATTAAAATTATTGCAAAATATGTCAGTTTCTTTACTTACAATTTATATTTAAAAAAATATTTTATATCACGTGTGTTTTTTTCAACCCTTTTTACATGGTCAACATTTTTTTTGCTTCAATAATCAAAATAATAGATTTTATTATTTTAAAATAAAAATAAAAAAATCAAAATCTTTGTCGATATTCCTGATTTTAACTATTTAATCAATACGCAAAATATATGACACAATACGTAGTGCCTTGAGTAAATGGCAGAAATATAAAATTTTGAATAAGTTACCTACCTTTTTTTTAATACCTACCGTTTTTGTAATAATATTAAAATAAAAATATCTATACTTTTAATTTATTGAATTTATTCAAGTAAAAAGTTGTCAACTATGTAAAAAAGGATGAAAAAACCCGTACATTTTATTTAAACAGTATTTTTTAAAACATAAATTATTAGTGAACAAACAAACAGACTTTGCACTAATTTTAATACGATTAGGACAACCCTTTTCTATGTAATATCATTGAAAAAAAGGCATCTCACGAGGCCATCCAGTCACACGGCCCACAAAGTGGAGCAATTTTCTTCATTTTTAAAATATCGTAGGTTTAGTTATTTATTAAATGATTAAATAATTTAGTTTGTGTAAATTTATGTATTTAAAATTATGGAACATGATTAATAAATTATAAAAAGCACAAGAGAAGATATGAGAAAAAATTGTGAAAATTGCTCACCTTGAAAGACGATCGCCTTAAGATCGTAGTAATTCTATAAATCATATGTGCTTTAACATAACTTATATAAAGTAGTATAAGAAATATTTAATTAATATTCGACAGTGATATGCGTATTATCATTTAAGATTTGGTAGTTACTTCTTGATGCATCATTTTAATTTAAAATATCATTACAAAGTTAAAATAAATATGTCGGTTAATCATAGTGTTCAAGTATACTAAATAATCCAATGTATTTGCGGTGAAATGCATAACCGACAGATGGTCAGCACGCAATTGCAGAACAACAACAATGAGATCGAATGCTAATGCATGAATATTGGCTTCAATTGATGATTTCTAATCAACACGTACTGTTTCCTCGCTCGGATCTGACCCACTTTAAAAATACGAGCAGTAATAAAATACAAAAACTGATATTCCGAACGAAATAAAAAATAATACATAAAATAATTTTATGATTGACAGCATTATATGTATATTAACCCCGAGGTAAAAAATAATGTATAAGTTGTTCGCTAATAACATAACGTTCGATTCACCACTCAATTAAAATACGTGCCTAATGTTGGGTGATAATATTACCCCAACAAGGACAATCACGCCACAAGAGCCCCAGCAGTCGTCAAGCAACGTTAGCGCTTGTCTCTTTGAATTAACGTATGTTTTAAAAAAATTTCAAAAGTTTTGGAAAGACGACCATCAAACGTAGACATTGTAAATACTAAATACAGAAATAAATTATAGTAATTACCTCGTTCAACTGAATGAGTAATACGGTAGTAAAGTCAAAGATCAAAATGTAAGTGAAGAGTGCATACAGTGATTTTTGCTTGTGATCTCGATCTCTGTCCATTGCAAGGTCACCGCAGATTTGTAAGCAAACTAGAAACAATGGAAGCCGACGAGTCGTGAAGGAATCGCTCGATCGTGAAGGAAATGACATTACCTCACACCGAGATAGGATTTATAATACAATAATGCAAAGGCTGCAAGTGCATTTTCGAGACATTACACTCGAACGGTCCAAATCGATTTACACAAACATTATTACTGATGAAATCGGCGTTGACTTTGTAGATATTATTCATGATGATCTTTCAAATTTTTATCCTACTTGAGTTTATTTTACTCGTGTTTCGAGAGTGACAGAACCTCTCATCGACAGGCGAAGTGTTAAACTAACTACATTCGAATATGGAAAACATAATATAATAAATAATTAAATAATTATTAATTAGGTACTGGCAAAAGGAGCCGGTAGGCTGTCTATCAGTAGGTACTTTAAAAATACAAAAATCCTTTATTTGATATGTAGCTGTGTGTAAACAATTGAACGCGAATTTCACTCTCGAAACTCGAATAGAATAATATATCATTAAACTCAAGTATAATAAACATAGCTTTACAAACATCTTAAACCTACATTTAGTGATTACTTATTGTTCCTTAAATCGACAAATTAAGATGCTAAATTTCGTACATGAGATTGTTATAAACATATTAGGTATCTAAAATATAAGGTTACCTTACAATTATTATTCTGCACAATCAGGATAGATAAAAATATGTTTTAAATTTTACATTAATTATTAATTATTTTATCACCTCAATACGCGTTATACGAGCTCACTCGATCACATCTTTTGCACAGCCAATGTTGCATTAGAAGATGAGCTCCTTTTGGAGATGAGTGTATTGAAATATTCCCCGCGATACCATTCCAAAACTTCAATTCCTAGAGATTTTACAATATTGTGAGAATCTTTATTGCACCTGCATTTACACATTGAATCTACATTTAGAATTTTACCAAATACTTTTTAGTTACTCCTTAAGTAAAAATCGTTTACTTAAGGAATAACTGAAATTGAATACATGAATTGGAAGGTGAAGATTGACGTGCTCCTTGTGTTATGGTGTACGGTAAGATACTTGATTCGATTAAAAAAATACTTCACTCCGTCTAAACGTGTACCTCAGTGTGTAATAATGATACAATCTACCCAATTTATCATCCACATCTGTATTTTGAACTACTTGAGAAATTAAAAATGAGAATTACTATATAGTGTCAGTGTGTGGGGTGCACAGGACGTAATAAAGACGTCAGCAGACGGAAATATCGATTATTCGGCCACCCCAACTATTTACCGATCAGTTTACTTTCTCATTGTAACGACCTCGTGTCGGAGGAATTAATATTTATACGTGCAATCACACCCCAATGTTACCCCAACACACTTCCCAATAGAGAGGGAAGAACGCGAGGAACGAAAAAATATGGCCGACTTACCCTTCTTACGCTGCAATTATTTTGTACAATATTGTAACAATCAATATTGTCATGTTCGGACGTGAGTGCTTAAAACTTTTAGCGAAACATTGCCCGTACGGTGGCGGAATACGTGCACCAGTACCCAGTCATCTGACTTAATAAATAGATATGTCGAATCTACTAGAAACTAAGTTCGGTAAGTTTAACATTTCACACCACAGACGATGAAACCATTACCAAACTACAGAACAATAAATGCATCGGCCGACAAATGTAGCTATTTTCGCGACTGTGCATGGCAAGTGAAATTTACTAAAAAAAAGTGATATATTGGATATGTTTTTACCCTAGAGTAAGTGAAGCAGTAGTGCATTTGTTCTTAGTAAAATTAAAGTGCTTTTGATCACGTTAAGTGCTGCGGGATTAATTGCATTTATCGTGTATTGTACATTTTTACTGCCATTTCTACGACCTTTCTGCCCGACATTTTGGATCCAACTACAGGGTCCATCATCAGGGCTGATGTGCCGTAATAAAAGAGAGAGAGAGAGAAAAGTATTTGTCTAAAGTCTAGTGTGATAATGGAGACAAAGAGCAACGTTTATAAAACAGCCGTTAGGTCAACTAAATAAAACATTAAAAGTTTATTACGACATTACCTCGATAATTATTCCGACCGACGTAAATGGAAAAAAATAACAATTTGCATATTTGCGAGAATGACTGTACCCGGAATGATTGCATCATGCACCCGACTGCGGTTTGCATTCAAGGTAAGGTCGGAATGACCTCTTGAGTGGTACGGCAGCAAAAAATTCAATCGCGTTAAAATAATGATAGGGGCAATTGAATTGTGTGTAGTTTCCTGTCAAAAATTACAGTGACACAAATATTATTTGAAATCTCCGTAATTTTGTCTGTTGTCTATTCGCGGTACTGAAGTCAGAGAAGATGTGGACTAAGCGTTGTGATTGAAATGTAACAGCAATAAAAACAATTCCAGAGTACTGGTATTGTTTATTTTTAAGTATTTATAGAACATATTAGTAGTATGAAATGAGTTGAATCTCAACATCCAAAGTTTAAATCTTAATCTGGCTTACTGTGCTATCATCAGCCGTGTACCTATATATCTATAATTTAGGGATCCATTGCAGGGTTTTGTAATTACAACTACAGATAAATTACATATGATGATGAGAGGGACTGCTCCTCTCGAAACCATAGTAGTGTTAAATTTAACTCAACATACGTGCACTGCAAAGTTCAATTTAGTTTAAAGTAAAATAATCATGTTGCACCACAAAATTACTGCCATATCAATTAATAATTACTGCCATAATAATTAATAATATATTTCTTTATTACTGCAATTGCAAAAAATCTATCTACACTACACTGAACGCAGATTTTGTGGTGTGGCGCCACAACAATATGGTAAAATTTTCTCGTTATTCGACTCAATAGATCAAAAAAAATCATATGAGAAGATCGAAAATTTAAAGTTTGAAGTGATAATGAAATAAAGGGAAATTGGGCATGTAATTCTATTAAGGATTCGACATCACCTAAGTGACTGTGCATAGGAATGTTCTTAAGTTTTCACGGTCACTCAGAATCTTCTGGTTTGCGTCTTCTGGGGTATTATGTACTGAACACACCCCGCCTTTCTCACATCGTATTTAATTTCATAAAAAGGATAGTTAAGACATTTTAAAAGTATTAATATATGGTAAAAGTAGATTGGAGCGATACGTTAAAAAGAACAAAATAATAGTAATACCAACAATAATAATAGTGAATAACAACATTGTAGAGTAGGCAATGTCTAGTCAGTTGTGACATAGTAAGATGACAATAGGGTGACAATCACCAGTCGCACCGAGTCAAGGTTGAAAACAATCCGAACGGAAGTTGGTTACAGGGAGAATTAAATTTTTAAAAGTGAAATCAAGACAAAAATAATACAAGAACTGCGATTATTACAAATTCCATTTTTAACAATGCCCGAATGCATTATTTCTACTAAAAGTGAATGCAGATTTCAGAAAGTTGTTCTGGCATTTATTCGGATTGTTCCTAATCCGCGAAAAATCCCCAAGAGATAGTACATTGTTTGGAGCATTAATTCATTCATGGCGTTTTTTTTAATATTTTCTCTCGTGAATCTCAATGGTTCTCTAGAAATAACCAAGTGATATTTTAGGTACCTAGCTATTAATTAGTGAATGGATTGATTCAAACAATCCAGAGTTAGACAATGAAACATAATTAATTGAGACATATATCACAGTTTAAAAACCTGCGAGAGTGTTTTGAATTTATAAAAAAGTTTTGCGGTATTCGTTTCATATCTTTATTATTTATCAATGGCTTTCTGGATTGTAAAAATGTGCACATTTTAATATAATTACGAGGTCGCCGCTACAGGTTGAATATATTATTTTCATAACGATATATTATATTCGACATTTCTCGTAGTATTCTATATAATTTACTACTCACATTTCTTCTATACACTCGAAAATTCTTATTGTAAAACTATTCAAGCAAGTCTACTTTCTTCTATTATACTTATCCCATCGCGTACTTAACGTTTCTTGTTTAATCTCGATCAGATACCTTTCTCGCGCTTTCATATCATTCTTCGTCTACATAGCGACATAACATACTCGGGAGAATAGATTAACTACCTTTATCCTTTAACTTTACCTATATAAAATAGAGTTTAAAAATATACTTCTTCCATGTATACTGTTTAATTTAGTGTGATATACACTATTTTACGAAATAGAAAAAACTAACACCGCCACCGGTTAAATTCGCAATTTAACTATATTTATTCTTTTATATAGATAGATTTCTTCTGTGTACTCGTATTAAGTATATAACTAAAATTATATTTGAATAAAAAGTAAAAGAAATGCGAAGATACATTTATATACCGAAAAAATTGCAATTGCAAAACACCGTGAACTCAATTGAAAAACAATAAATGCAGCCAACGCCGAAATAATATCACTCCAAGCCCCGTACAAAGTGGTTGTCCCGAATCCATAATGCACGTTCTTATCGAGTTATAAATAATAATGAAAAATCCTTCGTAAAGTGTGCCCTCGATAGTTGGCGATAAAAACAAAGCTCGCACGAATAATGCACGAGGGGACAGGAGACAGGACATTAAACAGTTAGGCCGGCCATTGTTCCAGGGCCGGCTGCCCTTCCACGCAACCTCCTCGCCGCATTCATATCGTGTCGCGGGGAATGTGCGGCATCACTGCGAGATCGGCGAGGCTAGCGGAGCAATCGGGAATTCTATCCTCCAATCTATGTCTCGATTTACTTCCAAGTACTTCACGGAATGGAACGATTTAATTAAAGAGATTGCTTCGACATCTGTAAGTAATTTAGTGTGATAATGTGTGCTTGAATCAAATATTATTGGATTGATATTGCATCGCTACAGAAAACATTAACCAAAAACGTTTTTCGAAGAATGCAGTGATAAGGGGTGATTTGGGCAAAGACAATATAATTTCACTGCCCCGCTTGTCTTCAATAAGTTACCCAATGAAACTAAAGAAATAACTGTACACAAACCTTTTAAACATCGTATCAATAAGTTTATAAAAATATCAGGTAGAAGGTATGCTGAGGAAGTGATCCGCCCTTGACCTCTGAATTGGCAAAAAATATTTATATAATTTATAGTATACTATAATATAATATTTATTTTTGTACTTAAATTTTTATCTTAATTTTATATGTGTATTTTCTTTTCTTTTCTCTTAGATTTATTCCTATGATTTACATTAAATTTTTATCTTGATTTTATATGTATATTTTTTCTTTTTATTTTCTTTTAGATTAAGATTCTTCAAATTGTCATTTTTATCCACTAAATAAATACCATATGAGAATAACTGCCACAGAACAGGTTTTTACCTAGTGTGGCAGTTATTAGTATCTTGTATCAACTAATCTTAATGTAAATAAACAATAAATAAATAATTAATAAATAGGTACATTAAAAAAAAAAATAATAATAATAATTCCAAAGCCGTATACTAATGTACCGCTAACATAAAAGACGACAGGCAGTAATGTCCCCCAAAAAAATGATTAACCGCTTCGCTGAACTTATGTCGGTAACCGCTCGTGCACTCGTCCGTATACAAAAAAATGGGACAAGATATTACTTTTTAAAAAGTATGTAATGGCATTCGATACAACCCATTCAGTATGTGCCAAACGTATCAAAGTATAAAAGTATCTTGTTTCTCAATAATTTATATTATTGCAAATCGAAACGAACGTTTCCAATTTTAACTACCAGTTAGCGACAGCCGACGCTGGACAGGGTACCGAACGCGATCGGCAGGCCTAGTTACGGCGTTTTTTGAATAAACACACGGGGTAAAGTAAAGTCATTACACAGTATAATATTGTATCCATTTAATCGTTTTCCGAGATACCGAATTCTCGCGATGTTAGCGGCGGACATCGAGTTGCGAAGAAACGGACGGACAAATTCGAGAAGGTACGCTGTCGGGCAAGCCGCGCGCATTAAACGCGGAGTACCGTAGGATTTGGAAAGGCGGTGGTCGCAGTGACTCATGCGACGGCACTCCGCGAGGTGGGGGGAGGGGGGAGTCACGCGACCCGCGCGCAGCCCGCTCGCAACGACGTTCCAATTTCGACATTTCATAGCGCATTTCCACAGCCGCGAGTGCTGTGGCTGCAAATAATTCATTTTTAGAGGACTCAAGTGTAATAACGTAAATTTAATTACGAGATATCGATCAAATAATTTAATAACGGATGGTGTAGGTAGTGTTTGCCAATATAAATAAATTAAAAATTAGTATGTAGATGAAAATTTTGAATAACCTTTACTCACTCAACACCTACGACGACATTGTATTCAAACATTGGTGTATCTCGATGTATGCGTTGTAGTTGATTAGAATGGATATTAACAAATCCTAAAATGTAACGCGACATATTAGAACTAGAACCCGTATCAGATATAATAATAATAGTTCAGTCATCAGAATAAATTGACGGCGAACATTTCAACGATAAAAATGATCGGCTTTATTCGTATTACACGTACGACTCATTCGAGGTGATTCCAAATACGACATTCGTTTGCGACCGAGTATTACCGAGAACTCTTCGTGCGCTGGGCCATCTTATATGCTGGCCGTTATGTTCCCTTTGCATCAATCACTTCGGTAATTTAAGATTTGAAGCGGTAACACATTTTGGATTTAAATTAAAACCCGACTTAACTTATTCATTTGTGATCTCGCGATTCCTTCGTGTTAGTGAGTAAGCGAGGATGACCCCTCAGTAGCTGCTCGTCGGAATGCCGGAGACACCGCCGTCGTCATCGTGAACGATAATTTTGCTTTAAAAAAACTTTAAGCGTTTAGATCGTTATGATAGATGAACTACCAGATCGCATTAACCGTAAATTGCTTCACCAAGAGTCATAATAGCGTAACTATAGACGAACCCAGAAGTATGAAGTAGAAATTTATTCTATCAACTTCAAATAGGATATTAAGGGTAACTCTCGAGTTATTAATTCATGGCGCTGAGTATTCTGATATTTCGGCTCTATGAAGTGGAAAAAATGATTTTTTTCTAAAAACGCATACACTATCCCCCCGTTTGTTAAAAGGTGGGGTAAACCGCATCACATCTTTGGCTTCTTCCAAAGGATCTGTTTAATTTTTTAATTAGTCATTCATTCGTTCAAAGTTCGTAGCGCGGTAAACATTTCTTAATTAATCTATTAAGCTTAATCGGCTTTAAAATTATAACATTCGTAGTGTTCCTACGTACACTTCATTCCGGCGCTTTATCCATTTTTTTCTATTACTATTTACAAGTTTCACTGACATATTCAGCAGTTATGGCTCACTGGACTTGATCTCCGTTTGGTTCAAATTCCCGACAGCACATAGAGTACCGTTGTACATAATAAATAAAAAGAAATCTTTTTCAAATAAAGAAACAACTAGAACCGAATAAATTGCAAACAAAGCGTTGTAGAGCAAACGAGGCTTAAATAGAAAAAAAACTTTTATGACTCAAAAAGGTAATAATAATAAGTCGAGCCGAGAGTAATAATAGACAATGATTGCAAAACATTCACGGATGACTCAGACTATTATTGTCTGCCAGCGGTCTGAAGTCAAGGATCAATTACTTTTCATCGAGCTTTGCATAATTCGCTAAGAAAACGGTAATAAATTGTCGTGACTCAACAGCAATCGGACTCGACAACGTCAATTATTTATAGTATTTTATATTTAAGTATTTTTCTAAATTTATTTCTGTCAGCGGCTATTTGACATTTTATATTTCTACCAAATACGAAATTCCCAAAACCGTTAGACAACTATATTTGATCATAGCTACCGGATACTCAACCGAACGAATCGAAAGTTTACTCTCAGCCCATCCGACCAGATATGGGATAACATCATCGCTAGACATTGCCCGCACATAATAGGCATCACCTAAATAAAAACTCCAAATTCGTTTTAAAAATATTTACCTACTAGTTTCGGACCTTACAACTTACCTACAACTACGAATTATTTCGCGGTTATTTAACGACTGCGACGGCGTTTGTCGTGAAATTATATATTTTAAATGGAACCACATTTTTATTGTTAATTTGAAGTTTTAACGCACAGTTCATTGCAATTTTTCATACCAAATAAGTTGAATCACACAGAGAGATATACAGAAAACATCTGTCCGTAAGGAAAATATTACACCGAGTTCGGAATTTTTGGAAAGTGACTTTTATATCTTCCTTTAAAATGTCAATTAATATTAATGAAAATATTTTCCTTGTGAATTTAAGATTTTTTAGACCATAGTTTCTGTGAAAAAATATCTAGCGCATTCAAATCAAAGATTTTTCAGAAACATTGGTCGCTTCAACGTGAAAAACACGTGTCTTACGAAAACGTATGTAGGTGAATTTTGGCGACACCCGGAGCTTGTTCCAGGTTCGAGTCTCGGTGACGACTTTATTTTATATTTATTTTCATCCAAATATGTTTTCAAATGTTATTATGAGAAAATATGCTTATATGAAGTTAGCCCAGTTTTGCCCGCTACCGGCATTCGCTACACTCATTTTTAATTTAAAGTAAATTGAACTTGAATCAATTAATAATATTCACTACACTCTCACTTGGAGGGATTTATATGGGGCAAAAATTGAGCATGCCTTGTTTTGAGTTCGCGTGCCGCTGATTGCCGCTGGAGACGATGCGCCGAGCCAGGTAATGATGACCATTTTGCTGCTCGATGGGAATGGGCTGCTCACAATAGTAATCGAGCGTGGAAAAATTCCTAAACACCTGTGAGAGATTGTAATTCCCGACAGCGATCCGTTACCTCGTTAATTACAGATGCCTAACACAAAAAGAAATACAATTTCAAATATTTAATTATAAAAATGAGATTCCAACTTAGTGGGAGCACTTTTTTTTAATGTTTTGTTTACCCTTCAATTTTTGATTCTGATAAACATTGAGGGAAAATTATATTTATAAAAAATGAAATTTCTAATTCAATAGTTAAAAATATCTCAAATTTTATTCAACCAGCTTTTTATACTAATAATAAATTTAAAAAATACATATTAAATAATAAAGATAAGTATAATTTTTTTTAAAATCGGGCGTTTATATTTTGATTTGTAATGATTGTGATTATTTTTATATAGGGAAAACGTGTAAAAATTTTGAAGTTATAGTTAAGGAACACTTAAGGTGTTTGAATAGTAATAATTATGTTATGGATCATGTTTAAATGCATCACAGAAGCCACAGTCTCAGGCTTTAGAAGCTGGATGGGGATTACAGCAAATAGACTGGAGCGAATGCGTTTCCTGGAGGCGTGCATGATTCAAGATGGCTCGAAAGGACGATGAAGATAATAATGAATAGAGTGATTCTTATTTTATAAGAATGAATTTTTAATCTATAAGTAAGTTTGTGTCAGTAAAACCTGCACGGAAAAATGAGTTTGGCTATTTTAAATATGACTATTTTATTTCAAAAGCTATCTTATGTCACTCTGATGGCAGTGTTACGACTAAATTCATATATTTACGGCCGTACTCTTCGGAAGAAACATATTTGTCGTCGTACACCTTATGGCCATACTCAATAATAATAATTGTACGAAAAAGTTTCCGTCGGCAAATTTAACTCGCACAAAGAATGTCCGGATATAATGTAGAATATAAATGTCAGCTGTTTATGGTTCCTACGAACGGCGATACTATCCCGGTATTAACTACCGGACACAGCTCCCGACGGGTAGCCATCAATTTGGGCAAAGCCAAGCCGTACAAGTCCACCGGCTTCGGTCATAGGAAGCGGCCAGGCTCGGCAGACTCGCGCCGCATAACAACACCAGGTGAGATCACATCACGCGGCTCCCGGCAGGAAACTGCTATTATTAACCTTTCAAGCAGCAATTTCACTTCGCCGCTTATTAGCACCGACAGCGGACCTATACCCGGCATTGACATCGATACCGACCGAACTACAAAGAAAACTGACTGTTGCGTTTTGCGTCTTTTCGGTCTGGAGATAACAGTCGACGCTTTCATCCTCGGTTTGAAAAATGACCACCAGGAGGCGAGACTGTCACGAATCACCGCCGATAAAAACGGAAACAATGGCATCGTTGATCGCGCGGAACCAAAATAATTGGCCTCCGTGGAATATTATTGATAACTACTTGGAATTCGGCCCGGCAACGTGTGCCGTAAAAATAACAGCGCCTCCATAAAAATGTGGAAGAATTTCTAAATCGGGAAGAAAACCGCACAGGCGCACCGCTTCTTGGAAAGTATCGGCTTGCCGCCCACTCGCTCCGGCAACTTGCGGCTTGCGGCGCGCGACGAGCGCGAGGGAAGTGCAGCGGACGAAGGTGTCGGTTCTTCTGGCGGGCGACATTTGCACGTGTTAACCGCTTTCTATACAACTATGGGCGTAATGAAAATATGACTGAAATCTGTTAATTATTTATTTTGCAACATATTTTATATTCATTTTCAATACTACTAGCGTTAAATTTATATGTATGTACTTTAATACTTTCAAAAAGTACTTGTCGCGTCACCAACCGCGGCGCAGCGGTTAAGGCGCCGGACTAGAAATCAGATTCTCCGGAAGCGTAGGTCGAATCATACGGGGAGCTACTTGTATTTTGTTTATCAACGTTGACGTTTTTTAAAACATAAATAAGTTATATAAATAAAAATAAAAACTTTCTATAAAACTACTACTTATTGATTGATCAACATTATAAATAACCAAATCCTTTTTGCGAGAAGTTCTAACAAACAGTATTAAAAATAAATAAACAAAAAAGCAATAATAAAAATACGGAAGGACATAAAATAGATTTTAATAATGCCTCAACCGTCGCAAATATTAATAATGAAACATGCAGAATATACAGGGAAGTAATAGAAATACATAAAAATAAAAATAACACGAATTGCCGCGACGACGCGATCCGAATTCCTTATACTTGGAAATCCATTCTTAACGACTGCAAAATCTTTTCAAAATCAGCCCCTAATAACCCGATTCCAAGTACAGACGCAATAAATGAACATATTAATATAACTAACAATAACGGAATTTCCAACAATAATAGAAGAATTACCAGGTCACAAAGTAAATTCAGCAATTAGCCTCGCATTAGGCTTCACTTGTATCTCGACTTCTGGAGTGAACGGGTGTGCTTGCCATCAATTCAAAACAGAACTCGAAATACAAGGCGAAAAATCCCTTTGAAAATGGCCAGTGCTATCTGTCCGAAACGTTGGGTACAATATAACAGTCTTTCTCAAGACTACAATACGCGGGTTATCCTAGAAAATATTCCTTCATCTTTTACCCGCGAAAATCTTAATATTACACATATATATATATATATATATATATAATATATATATATATTATAATATATATATATATATATATATATATATATATATTGTAGATATTTAATTTCTAAATAAGTAAGTGATTGCGGAGGAGGAGTTCTAAGGAAATAGACCTAAGGCGGTCATTTTATTTATTTTTTTACGAACATTTTCTAATAAAATAGTAGTTTACTATGTACCATAAATAAGTTCCAATAAAAAATATAAAAACAATTAATCACTTCGTTGTAAAATATCACCCAATTTGTAGGTAAAAATTTCTCGCTGGGTGGTGAAACTTCTTAATGAAACTGCATAACTTGATTGTGAAGATATACTAATTAATACCAAACAACAGCTTATGAAATTGTACTCCGAAATTTATTCAAAAGATAACCCCGCAATATGCACCCGAGCAGAAATACACAATATAAGCAAATTCCGGATGCCGTGAGCTAAAATACCCGCAGACTCACAGGACGGAGAGAACATCTCGCAGCGCTGTGTCATTGATTTATTTCCAACATGACGCGGTCATCTACAATTTTCGTGAAAAGTTGCAAAAATAACGACCGCGAATTGTATATCCAAACAGCCTGTCGCATCGTGACGGGCGGCAAAACATCGCCACAATCAACGAACATCGCTCTGTCAGCACGACGAATATTGATTCAAATATTTTTTCGTAAAGCGGACGAAAACGAATGATGACCTCGTAATGATAATTGTGAAGACCACAATGTATGTACATAGCGAGCTGAACCTAAATCATCATAGCAATCGAGTGTCAAGAAGTGGTTGACACACACCATAAAGGTACAGATACACATGCTTCTTTACTGGCATGCTAATGAGCATGCCACTAATAAGCATGCCCTAACAACTGTACACACTTGCTCATTACTGGCATGATTATTAGTGGCATGCTCATAAATAAGCATGCCCAAAGCTAACAATCAAACACACATGCTTATTAGTGGCATGCTCTTGTCATAGAATAGAGACGCTCTTGTTCAAAATGGAAACTTTGCAAACTGAAATAGAAAATTCAAGTGAACCAATAAATCAAAAAAGTTCCCCAGTTTCCATCCGCACATTTTTGATTTTAGTTTGCCTATTAATAAAGTTTCGTAAACATTATTTCTCACTATATTATTTTTACACAACGGTGACCGAGTATTCCACAGACATTCGTAATTCCTATAATAAGTCACGAAAAGTAATGTTTTATCATCTCCCCAACGCGCCATATTTGTTTCATTTGTCGCCCGACTGAGAAGATCGCATTGATAATACTAGCCGCGAAGCCCGCGAATGACATAAGCAAGCTCATAAATAAGCAAGTCTGTTCACACATGCTCCAAAGATACCCCTTCTCTATGGTGAATGACAGTGGCATGCTTATAAATCAACTGGCGGTTGATTTTTGAGCATGCCACTAGGTGGCATGCTCATTTCTAGCAATGTGCGTACACACATGCCACTAATAAGCATGCCACTGTCAAAGTCGATACTGCGCATGCTCACGTGCCACTAAAGAAGCATGTGTATCAGACGCCTAATGCAATCAATCTTAATATTGACCCGAGATCAACCCTATTTAATAATACATTCGCAAACTTTGTATAAACCAGTTTGGCTAATTTGACTGATTCATAAAATAAAAAAGGCAAGGAAATCAATTGTCAAGTGGGGGGGCATGACCTGAGCCGTTCTGGGAATGTGACTTATTATTATAGTATTTAAGAATATAGTTATTTATTGAAAAAGTCGATTCCATTGATAAATTACACTAATGAATATGACGGCGCGTCAGAAAGACGTTCCGAGCGCAGGTAATGCAGTTTTACAGCAATTAGTAAAAAATGGTACAGTGGTACTTTAAGTCTGCCTAAGTTGACCTTGGTACTCTTAATATAAAGGCTCTGTAAATATTTTCATTTGATAGTACTCTTAGTAAATCAACCCTCGTAAAAATTATTTTAGAAGTAGTGGATATTTTTTTTTTGATGTTTATAGCGTTAACTTTGTGGTTGGACATAATTATATATTTTAATTAAATAACTTTGTATAAACCACTTAAATAATGACTCTACGTCTACCGGTTTCGATACCACCGTATCTTCATCAGGACTGACGTACAATTGACTATCCATTACCTATCCTAGTAAACAAATCTTTGTTTACTATGATAGGTAATGGATAATCATTTTATTTTCTATTAGGGTCATTAAGGCGATCGCCTAGCAGAGTGAGCAAATTTCACCAAATACAAAAAAAAACAAAAAATTATTATCGATTTCAGATTTTAGCTATTTAATCAAGGCGCTGTGTAATCTAATCTAAAATAAAAATCAGGAAAATCGACAAAGATTTTGAATTTTTTGTTTTTATTATAAAATTATAATATCTATTCTTTTGACTATTGAAGTAAAAAAGTAGTCAACCATGTAAAAAAAGTTGAAAAAAACCCACAAAAAAATAAAATATTTTTAAAAAACAGTATTTTTTAAAATACAAATTGCAAGTAAACAAACTAACAGATTTTGCTATAATTGTAATAAATTTAAGATAATCGTTTACTTTGTAATATTATCGAATAAAAGAGACATCTCAACAGGCCGTTCATTCATAAAAGGCCCACAAAGTGGAGCAATTTGCATCATTTGTAAAACATCGAAGGTTTGGTAATTTATCAATCAATTATATAATTTAGTTTGTGACATTTTAATAAGATATTTGTATTTAAAATATATGTAACCTGATGAATAAACTTTAAAATGAGATATTTCCCTATAAAAATGTGATAAAAAATGCAGGAGAAGATATGAGAAAAAATTGTGAAATTTGCTCATTCTGCTAGACGATCGCCTTAATGACCTGTTGACGGTCTGTTTGTTAAAAAATAAAATAAAATAAATCGTTATTTGAAAAAGTCATTCAATGTAGTTAAGGCTTCGCCAAATATTTGATCAATATAAAAAATGTATTTTTTTATATTTATTTACTTTCATTTTGATATATGTTTTAGTAAAAGGAGCCGCTTATCTCACTAGGAAGAAACTGTGCCGAGATGAGCAGCTGACAATATAGTGAGAATAAAATAATATAAAAATTAAACAAAATACTACATAAATATAACATTAATCAATTAATTGTGGATATAAATATAAATGTGGATAGTAAAAAAAAAATAAAAATCAGATTTTCATCCTTCCATATTACAAAACATGAAAAGGAATGTGAAGAATAAATTTGAAAATTAAAGTATGAATATTCAATTTGCGGTAGGTTTCACGTCCTATTAATATATTAAACATTCTCAGACGGTTGAACTGCGTATATAACCCAGTATTCGCAATATACGCGTGCAGCTGCGGACGTACGAGCGAGAGAGCCCCCATTGATATTGCTATAGAATTTTAGAATGATCATTTGCGTGGATCCTATGTTCTGTGGACCAGCACGACAACGGATCAAGTACAGCCGGCGCCATAGACTAAGGCTCGGTTGCGCCAGCAGAAGTAAATTTGGTTCGAGTAACATTGACCCGAGTAACTTTTTTTACTCTCAGATCAGAGTAAACTCGATTTCGGGTTGCACAAACAGCTTTTTTACCGCTGTCAAACCAATCATAAGGCTAATAGGGTGCCAAGCGGAATAAACCTCAAATACCGCATTTGTCTATGGAATTTGATTTATTTCAGTTTTTCACCACTGGCAATACGTACTTTTGCGGTTCAAAACCAGTTCAAACAAACCACTTTATTCTATAAAACAAACCAAACAAACGTCAAACCATCGCTAAAATAACGCGAAATTAAAAGATTCATTTTAATATTTACAAATTTCAATACGAAAATGACAGCGACAAAATTCAAATGACAAGTACCTATATGGATAAATGTCACATTTTCAAATCAGCTGTGAGAGGACGGCCATTTTTTTTACCAACGTTTTTACCTTTACCCATCTATCTTGGAGAGTAAAAAAAAGTTACTCAGATGTATGTACTTCGGCGAGTTAAATATTTTTACCATAGATGGCGCAACCCGTTTTAGTAAAAAACGTTACTCATGTAACTTTTTTACTAAAACTTTACCTTTACTTTAGATGGCGCAACCGGGCCTAAGTAAGGGCCGGTTGTTTCATCAGTAGTTAGAGCAGCCATACTCAACCTGCGGCCCGCAGGTTGAGTATCCGCCAAGCTTTTATATGTGGCCCGAAGCACATTTTATCAGTCTCTGGCAATTTATTATCAAAAATCTGGCATCATAACTTTTGAATATCTAGAAATACAAAAAGACAAACTTTTGTCATTTTAAAACTGACAATTTCTACGGTTTTAGAATTAATCTGTTATTTCAACCATACAAAATTTCAACCGCAAGTTTTGCGTTTGTCATGTAATTTTTTAGTGGTCCTCGTAATCCACATTCATCATTAAAATCTGTGTCATATGCTTTTTTGAAATCTATAAATATTTTTCTTACTTTTTTTATCATTCAAATAATTCACGCAATATTTTGAGTATGTCCAAATCTTTGTATTGTACAAACTGGTATTGTTTTTTATTTGTATTTTTAATGCATCGTGTCTTTACGGTTTCCACCACAATATGGTCCGTGCAACTCTTGAGAATGTTTGCTTTTATAATTTCATCCCTCGTTACGTCTTTAATGAGGTGTTGGTTTTCAGTTAAACGAAAATAAACGCTTGGATATCCATTAGTTTTGAGTTTTATTTTTTCATTATTGTACTTTGAGTATACAGATAAGATGAAAATACATTTTATATAGGGAAATAAGTTGTTCTTAATATTTGAGCTGGTGTTACCTGTTATGCTGATAAGCGGTAAGTATTATTATCATTCTGTTATAGTTAAAAAAATATTTGTTGGTTAATCTTGTGGCGGCGTCCGAATCTTGAATCCGATGGTTTTCAACCAATATTGTTTTTTCTTGTGGGATTTTTTTTTCGTCATATCATTATAATGTTGCGGCCCGCGTAACTTAGCAAACATGTGTATGTGACACTAAGAAAAAACAGATTGAGTACCGCTGAGTTAGAGCATAGATTTTAAAGATACAGGTGTTTTGAATGGTGGAAAATGCAAAAATCTATGCTTTTTTCTTAACTATTACTTTTACTCCTGATCAAAAAACCAACCATAAATAATCTATTACATCACTAGAAGTTGTCTTCACTTTATGAAAACCAGTAATGGAAATATTCTCAAATACATTATTTAGGTGCAATAAAACTTTAACATGACATTTATTCTTGAAATTACGTTTTTATAATACCGAGTGCTTAGTGCGAATTTGGTGTATCTTGAAAAAATTACGCAATACTTTTATGGATTTGAAGTTAAATACACTATCTTAATCTTAATCACAATCTTCAGAGATATATTTTTAGTTTAAGAATTGAATATAAAAGGAACACATAGTATTAATCAGGCGCGTGCAGTGAGAACAAAAACAATGACTTTTAACACAATGCAGATTTTATCCCAGGGAGACATCAGATATATTATAGAAGTCTCTTAGAAACGAAGCTACTTTTTTATAGAGTAAAGTAGGTATGGAAGTCTTTTTGGGTGTGCACAGAGTTCACGACATAAATACTTCAATACCTACTTTTCTACATAAAAAGTAGCAATATCCATAATATATATCTTTAAAAAATCGTTTACACGGGATCAAAATAATTTTTCAAAGAATTAATACCAGGGGCGTGAAGTGAGAACAATAAGCATGACTTTTTCCTAAACACATATTATGAAAAGAAACCGAAATAAGAAACATATCTCGTAATATTCCAATCGGAATAATTAACATACTATAAAAATTTTAACATTTCATAATATTTTGCCAGATAAATATTAAATTTCGATTTTTTTCAAAATATATGTTTAAATAAAAGTCATGGTTTTTGTTCTCACTGCACGCGCCTGTTTAATACTATGTATGCCTTATATTCAATTCTTAAACTAAAAATATATCTCATAAGATTGTGTATTTAACTTCAAATCCATAAAAGTATTGCGTAAGTTTTTCAAGATACACCGAATTGACACTAGGCATTGTTGGTGCAAAATGTAATTTAATATATTCCATGCTTATCTCCATGTTATCAGAGTAATCAGGATTTTAATCTGTATTTAAATGTATTCATACATTTATCGTATCATTGTATTTTGATATGCATAATAAATAACATCGTACAGTTTGAACTTACTGTAGGATAGTATTGATAGGGTGTCGACTTGTATTTACGTCTTCATTTCTGTAGTTGATAATTATTGTATTGTAACGTTGTGTATATTTTATTATCAAAATGTTAATGTTCCGCACAATTTATAAAAGCTCTCACGGTCTAGTAAATGATACGATAAAAACTTTTCGTCTCGGTACCAGAGAAGGTAATCACTAATCACTTAAAATATTCTGCCAATTGATCTCCGATTTTTATTAAAATTATGTGGACAATTTTTACATTCGCATAAAAATCAAATTAAAATGTGAAAACGGATAGTGGAGAAAATATGCAGCCAAGATGGCATAAATTAATATTTTTAAATCACGGGGGTTGAATTATAAATACATTCAGGTGTTACTACATCTAGGTGATGCAATAGTTACCACTCAAACCCCTAATATGATAAGAAAAAAAAGGTTGCATTATTTGAAGAAAGCAGTTCGCATCATAATTTAATTTACTTACCAAGTATTTTTTTTTATCTACGTGCCGTTTCTCAGTGATCGCTGGTAATCACCCCGGCGATATTCACTTTCATTCGAAAATTCCGTCTTGTGCCTCAACTTCTTTTTTTGTAGGTTTTACTCTGTATGATAGTATGTACCAGTATGCTGTACTTATTATTTTCTCTGTATTGAAATTTACCAACACTCACCCATCCGTCGTGGAATTTCTTCGGAAGTCACTCGGTCAGACTGAGAAAGGCGTATTTTTGAACCAGGCCACAAATATCTTATTCAAACACCTCTGATCAGCGCCTGCGACAATTGGAGCGAACTTCAAAAAAGCACGAGCCAATCGAGGAAGCAATAAGCGAATCATTCATGACCAATTGTTCCAGGAACGCTACAGCGCTGGACCCGAGAGAGGCGAGCGCTTTCACGCACAGGCGGATCGAAAAATATTCCATGACTTCATCGGGCGGGAGGCGCTCGGGAATACTTTGAGGACGGCAGACAATCGTAAATACACTTGTGTGGATAAGTTACACGCTTTGGACTTTATGTTGCTGCGCATCGTACACCATATATTAACAGACCAACACAAGAAAAGGTATTAGAAGATCACGAATATCAATAACAGAATTTCCGAGTAAAAAGTATAGGTAGGTGGTATTCGAACAGAAATAAATATTATTTAAAATAGATAAAAATACTTTTCTTTGTATTAAACCACGATTTATTATTGTGAAAACCGGTTTCGCTTAAGCTTCATCAGGGCAACCTAATAACTATATATATATATTTGAATTATATATATATATATAAAAACAGTTATTAAGTTGCCCTGATAAAGCTAAGTTTAAGCGAAACCGGTTGGCACAATAATAAATCGTGGTTTAATACAAAGAAAAGTGTTTTTGTTTATTTTAATATGTCAAACCACAAAGTTATTGCTTTCTACCAAAGTATAAATATTATTTAGATACGACCAGGTTTTTTCAGCAACCTCTAGGTGGAGCGCTCTTAAATTATTTAATTCCAAAGACAACAACCGAAAAGGAGTATTATAATGGTCGCTACAAAAGAAATGTGCACGAGATGACGGATCGTAATACGGTTTCTGCTAAGGTATACTCCTACATTATATATTGTTAAAATTAATAGTTTATTACAGCTGGAGGTATCAACTCTCAACTCATGAATGCGCTGAGTACACAGATTCAACTAAATCGTTGTAGATAGCATATAAAAGAAATTGGGACACTTTTTGTTATTTGTGACACTGTAAGCATTCAATAACCCGCACGCAACCTAAAAATATCTCGGAGTCCCCCACATCTCACTCTGCGGCACATGTCCCGCGCACTCTCGCGCATGACGCCACTGTTAATTGCCGACTCTACACTCTACACGGGACACAATCCTCGGGCCGGAGCACGTCCAGCGAATAAAAATACCAGCAGGGCGAGCGGCGTGACAATTAGCATCATAATTGGTGATGCTCATTCAGTACAAATACCACTCAAAGGGTGACACAGAACCTGGTACAGTTGCCCGCAAACTTCTTGAAAATTTTTGGCGTAATGCGGAGAAGACAAAATTTGGGTCTCTTTGGTGGAGTGGTACATGCACAAACTTCCCCCCACTACGCCGAAAGTTTTCAAGATGTTTGCCGGCTACTGTACTTTCCTCACGAGCAGATAGAAAAAAAATGGGAGTATATTCATTAATTTGATTTATTTTTAAATTTTTAAACGTAAACATTGCGAATAAAATAAATCTTGATTGCAGAACGAAATATTTTCAGTAACAAGGTTTCTTATCAAAAATTTTCATAACGACAGGGATAACATAAGTAAAATTATAACTTTATTTACTCATTGTCGTCATTCTCAAATTAACTATGAACTACGTAATGGCTGCGTCCTCAAATCCAAAGGTTTTCGGTCTATTCGTTGCTTGAAAATGGCCGTAGCGAGTTGTTGAAACACAAATCAAAATTGTTATTTTCGTATTTGTGTTTTAAAATTTTTTATGGCCATTTTCAAACAACGAACGCACTGACAGCCTGCAATGATTGCTGGGATGCTGCGCATCTGGCTGGAGGAACCCTGGAGTTTGCTGGAGGGTGACCCAGGACCGAGGCTTGGAGAGGTGCATTACGAGCTGCGTCTAATTTGATTGTGGCCATTTCGTGCTAATACTGATATGAAGGAGAAAAAAATACAGACGCCAGTCCAAATTGCTGCAAAATTATAAAGCTTTTTTTAATTTTAAAGTACTCTTCGCTGTCGAGAAGATTCCTGGGATCAAATATAACTAGCGATCTGGCCATAAGGCCACATTTGATGTGATCGCAGAAAACGTTTATCTTAAGTTCTGTTGCATGTTTACCAACACTGTGCAATGAAGGTGGAGCATAAGCATATAATGGAAATAATTTGACACTCATGATTAATAAGATGACGGTATCCGGGATATCGATTCAATTAAAAAATATAAAGGATACAACATTTAGGGTAGTCAGTTAGTCAGTATGGAGGCTGTATTGACAGTGGTGGAAAATAAATGGTCAAATCGAAATATGTACTACAGCATGTAGGGGAGGGGGGTAGTGGGGCGTAGCGGGGAATCCCTGACAGCTCGCCGTGCAATGATTCAAAGGGCTCGCTTTAATTGGTCGTCAGTCGGCACGTGACCTTCACGTGCGATCCATGCCATTTCGACAGCCGTTTATGCTATATAAAAAATAATAAAAAACAGTGTTTTCGTTAAAAAAATACGACAAATTAAACGGCAATTCTTTCTCGAACTCAGTTATATATTGTGGTGGTTAATTTTTCGTTTTGAAGCAGTACCTTCTGGACTTCAAGACACGAAGACAAGAAGTCAGTTTTCCACACAAACAAAAGAATCTGCATATAATATTTTATACCATGGGCAGATTCGTAGACAGTATGATTTCTTGCACGGGTTCGTCTTAAGTTGCGAGCATTGTAATTTATATACGACAGTTCACTCCCACGCCACGCCGACTGCACAATTAAGCTCGTTGCAGATGCATCCATTAAGTTGGAGATAAAAAGAAAGCACGTAGGATCCGGTCTATACAACAAAAATAATAAATCCCGAGTCGGTAACAATGGTGGTTTGGAAAATCCCGCTACGCACCGCAACCAGTTTTCGGTGCATGGCCATGTTTGATAACCACGCTTCTCCAGATCACGCGCGGAGATTGAGTACAGAATATTGCAAAAACAGTATTTTTTAAATATATTTATTGGTTATTTTTTACACGTTTACAATACTTAGATGATTTAAAGCTTAAGGTACACCTTAAAAGTGCAATTTTCAGTACGAAATAACACTTTTAAGGCGTACCTTAACCTTTAAATCACGTAATTGACTCTGAATTCGGGCCAGAGACTCTTATATAGATAAGGAAACATGAATATCGTGAAAATGCTTCTATTTCATTGGACTATTATACGAACTTGACTTAGACAAACTTTAATATATTGTTCAATAACTGCAAAATGGCTTTGTGGTAACATTATTTACGTAATTAACAAGACAACAATTTGTATACCTTGTATCCTGATGAAGGGACAATTGAAACACGTTAATAATTTAATAAAATAGTGGTTTATACTAAGTGTTTTCTTCGTAATAATTTTAATATATTGAAGTAGACTAGTGATTTAAATTTTTTGAGTCTTTGCCAAAGTCTTAAGACACACCAAGAATTGAAATAATAATAATAATTAGTACGAGAGTACGCGCAAGAGGGGTTAAAAATGGTTAATTGTGAAATAATGTAATTAAAGTGGTCCAAAAGACTGCAGAAATCACTTATCTTTTCTGCTGCGAGGAAAAATGACATATTGACATTTACGAGTGCACGGGCGCTGGTTGTTGGAAGGTTTGATGTTATTTTAATACTAACGTTCGCGGATCACCAAACATCGAATTACGATATAAATATCTGACGTCGATAAACTTTTTTATAACTATTGATCACATAACTTGTGTAATGACTGCAATAGAGGGTTGCAGTCATCCAACAATTAAATATTCGGAGTACAGCCATCCAGCTTCATTTTAAGAACATTAAGAATATTGATTTGTCTGGGTATACGTATATGTATACAATACGAGTGAATATCATTTTAAAAATCTAGGTATGAGTACATTTCATTTTAAAAATCTATATTAGGATAAATATGCTGAGGATATGCAGCCTTATTCGCGATATTGCTAACGCCAGGGTTGTAATTGGCAAGATTATTGCGCTAGTATGCGACGTTTGGACTTTTCATGATAAAACGATCACAAAGCCTATTCAATAGTAATTAATATTGTAACGAACTGTTCGTTGACATTTGACAGTTCCATAGAAAAGTGTCACATGCGCAGAACGGCGGGCCGGTATGCCCAGTGGTTGAAATAAGAACTAACATGATTAATAAATAGCGAAGAAATGGAAGGGTTCTTACCCGAGTAGAAAAACAAAAGAGAGCTGTTCTTTTGTGTTTGAATAAAAAAAATAGAGTAGTATTGTGTTGCGAGCGATTGTAAAATGTGAGAGATAATGTACAAGCGATAATAAAAGATTTATTTTACGAGTTGTGCCATTTCATTTTTCGAGCGAGCCACGCCACGTAACAATATTTAACATTTTCGAAAAAAACTAACAAAAACTTAAGAATTGATGGAGGGCGAAAACAAATAAGAAGCGAGGTCTGTTCAAGGTTTGCGGGTGGTGACGCAATGTGGGGTGTAGAGCACGTCTTTGCCTTTAATGAGAGACGACACATCTCAGAGTCAGGGACACCTTGGGAGCTGACTCACATCGGGAGTGGCGTCACCGCGGAATATTTGCAAACTCCCCTAAAATAGCCGAGAGTACTTACTTAAAATGAATACAAATTTAGCGTGACACTTCCACTTGATTTTGGTTAAGCCAATGGCATTCAGAAATAATCACATGAGCATATGGAACCAACGATGCACTTTATAAATATTGACGATGATGTCAGTAACGAAAATATTAATTACTCGTTTAGTTACTGAACAAATATTGACAATTCTCAAGTCAACTCGCAATAATTATTCAAAAATGGTAACTAATTTTAACAAGTGACAATTCATCTATTAGTTGATTGCCAAATAGAATATTGACGAAAAGTAAATATTATACGGCTTTGTACAACGAGATAGTTTGAGAGTTTGTACAATGAGATAAAATTAAACGAATCATCTAATCAAATCTATTGCTCGTTACTTGCTGGCTCATTATCAGTTCAGCTTGTCGTCAAAGAGCGCTATCGGAAAACGGTCCAATCGTCGACAAAATTGGTCATGTTAATTAGATGCCTGAGTAAAAAAAAAAATACCGAGAAAACTGCCAAAGTGAAGAAGAATACGTTTATTCGAAATACAGTAGAACCTCGATTATCCGGATCGTCAAAGTAAACAATACGTCTTAAAAATATTTTCGATTTGGCAGCTCCAAAAAGAAAAGCTAGCTTTAAGGCTGGACATTCACTGCAAATGCATACTTCGGCGTTTTTGTTACGAAAATGTGGGTTTTTATTATTCATTTGTATCAGAATGTATACTCTAGACTGCATTTTTAGAGCAATAACTTAGATAGAGCCTTTGTTATTATATCAAAGTAATAAACAATAATTAATAAAATATAAGCATTAATCGACAGGCCGATTTTCCGGATTTGTCCCTATCCGGACTACCTTCATCCCCAATTAGTTCGGATAATCGACGTTCTACTGTAGTGATACAGGTTCTGTTAATGTTATTTTTTTGCACACGAAGACCTTTTAAAATTAATGATTAATCTCCTGGAGAGCGTTCAGAATTTCTGAAACATTATAAAATAGGTGTTTTATTTAGTTAATGGACGGATAACGAGAGCGAGAGAAAGTAGGCGACTGCATTGTTGATGAGTCGCAAAAAGCGGCGCCATGTGACATCTCCAGCGCCAGCGCGGGAGTACAGACATCGCAGAGGGTATTTCGCGTTCGGAACGTGTATGTATGTATAGCCGAGCCAGCACGACGGATGGTGAAACATTAAAATTCATAGCGATGATTTCAACATCCGCACTGTATGTACCCAAATGACGCACAAAAGAAAATAATGCTAAATATAATACGAATAAACTGTCGTTTCATTTTTTTTGTCTTGAAATAATAAAGATACCATTTATTTGGATGCCATGACGTTAGGATAATGCAAGCCCGTTCTGTGTTAAATATTAACTCTGTAAATTTAACAGTTTTGAGTTAATGTGAGATAAATATATACGTACCTACGCTAATTTTAACATCGACGAAAATTCATTAAAAATAAACCCGATGCAAATCACTCACGGAAATAGGGTTGCGATGCCCTTTTGCGAATTACAGGTGAAGAATTTGCGGACTAGCAGAAATATTTAACGATTTAAAAAATAACTAAGCACTACCAAAACAAAATTAAACAGTCATCCATCGTGTCTTATTTGAGATTAAACCGATCGTCCGAGAAAATGCCGACCGAGCGTAATTTTAAACATTATTAAAATGTTGTACCACAACGTCGATACATTTTTTTTACTAAGATTCCAGGTTTGCATCTGTTAAATAACAAAGTATACAAAATGAGGCAAAAATAACAAGTGTCGGAAGGAGAAACATCGCAAAAAGAATTGACACGGCGCATTTTTTGCCGGCACAATGGCGTGTCTAGATTGGAGAATTATTTCCGGTCGGTGGAACAGGATCCAAAAGGAAATACGTGATGAAGTGATGGTACCATAATGGTCATAATAATTGCAGTGGGAAACAATCAGCGGGCAACCGAAAACCAAGTTTAACCGAAAAACGCATTAGATGTATTGTGTCGGTCAAGAAAAACCGGCGGCCCTTAATCGGGCCTTTTTTGCCAATTTCCATATGTTGGCCCTGATAAAATAGCGCGCTCGACGCTTTTTTTTATTGAAAATAACCGAAATTATTTATTGTAATTTTTCTTGAATGCATGTTTTTTAAAGTTTATTTTTAAAATCACTTATGTTCAGTATAAAACAAAGACTGTTTATAGGGATGGATCGCTGATCACTTCTGCTGAATCCTCACATGAAAGAGTGTTGATGGTCCAGGCCGGTGGTTACCCCCTCCATATTTATTTTCATATAAATTCAATACCCTCTGGCGACATCGGTACTGTGCCGAAGTCGCCATTTTCATACAAAAATTATAAAAATATGATTCTGTTCGTAATCACTTTTATATGGCTTTACATAATTGTATGTAGAAAATATTTTGAATTTGTGTAGCCAGGCTCGCCAGAGAGACCAAATAAGCGAAATTATTGCACCAAGCTTGGCGAGCCTGGCCCCCTTTTTGCCGATTATCTCCATGAAGGATGAACCTGAGAGACATTTGTAAATGAAATAAAATAAAGATAATAAAAAGATGTGTAAAAATAGTATGATATAGCTATAGTAGAATGTTTGGTTACATGGTTTATTGATATTTTGAACGCGGGACCGCTGCTCATAGAGCTGCGACTCGAATTATGAGTAGTGATCCCGCCGTCCGACAGAGGTCGGTGTTGTCGGTTCCCGAAATGCCGACCTCTGATTGGTCGTTGACAATGCGCCTGGGCGTGCGGGCCCTGATGAGTTATTGAATAAATTACGTGGCGCAGGAACCCAGAATTCAGTTCTGCTGCTGCGTTCTCCTCCAGATCTACTTGCGACTTTCTCTTCTTCTCTTCTCGACTCCTGCTTCAACCTTTAGAACGCTCTAAGATTCTTAGCGAATTTTTATACGATCTCGCCTTCGTCTGAGAATCTGCGATATCGGTTCCATCAGGTTGACCTGACCGTAGGGCGATGGAATCACCCCCTATTTTTGCGCGTTCCCGCCAGGAACATGTATAGTATATGTTCTTTTGGCATATGTTTTTCAGGTTCGAAAGAAATATTCATAATAGTAGTAGCTAAATAAATATAAACAAAATAAAAATTACATAACAGAAAATCGATCCCCCGTCTCTGGCATGACAGGAGGGGATGCTGAACATTAGACTTGAATGAAACTTAGAATGAAACGTAAAAATAGGCGTTACGAAATTTTTCATTAATATAAAGTTTATCGAAGGTAATACTTTTCAAACTAGGTTTAAACCTCAACTAAATGCGTAATAAAGCACTTCCGTATAATTTTTATAAAAACACTTTTAGATAAAATAAAACTTTTTATATAACAAAAATATTCTAGTACAAAAAAATTATACTTATATGGTAATTTGTCTTGGTTAAATGGTTATATGCTTAACATGCGTGAGGTATCGGTACCAAAACTCGTCGCTTCCAAAATCTTACTGATTTAAAATGGCGTCTAGTAAAGGTGAAAATAAAAAAAATCGTCTAAAATCTTACACAATTTTTGACTTAGTTTTGGCGACAAATTTGATTGACTAAATTGACATTGTTTGATAAAAAAAAATTTTTCTTCAAATTAAATCGTAAAATAAGTTTTCAATAAAAATCAACTTTTTCCCGTAATAGGATTCTCGGCAAAAATACACACATATTAAGTATTTAAATATACATTTTAATTGGGTACCAGAATTTTTAATCATGAGAACGAAACTGAAGTCGGGTGCAATGTATTCAGAGCGTACAGTATTCCCCACCTAAATTATACACCCGAGTTTCAGTAGTTATTCGCGCGAAGAAGAATATTACAATAAAACACATCGACGATCATTTAGGGCTGGTCTTATAAACGAAAGACCAAATTTCCGTTAGTCAATCGACAATATACTAACGGATGGCCGTTCGTTTATAAATGTTACCGATGCTCGTCTTATAAAACTTTTTTTACCGTCCGTAAGTATCGCAATATCGCACTGCTCTTGTCTATGATTTTAGAGCTGTCAAAAGCGAATTATATCTCTTTTCTATCTAAAATTTCTCGCTCGCATCAGATTTTTGGGATACTTCCCACAACACTACATTGGTAATAGCCTTTAAAACCCCAACTTAGTCTGAGCAGCTAATAATATTGATCCTAGAGCATAGAATCTCGAGGCAACAAGCAATTTTGTAGTTGGTGATAATGTCAGATTCCTACGGATGCGCCTTTTTACATTGTTCCCAATATCTTCTAGAAGCTCATATAAGCTCTTGAGCAGACCTTTTTGACAAGCGAAAGCGGTAGATAAAATCTGCGTCATCTAAAATATTAAAATAATCTACTCGTATATTGAACATTCTTTGTCGTCGAGTTTGTTATTTATCCGACGAACTTGAATACAATAATAGCTCGACATCGTTATGTGAAAATATTTTTTCTTGAAAATGTAGCAACAGTCAGCACGGTATATATGTACATATTAAACAAACAGCATTAAACGCAAATTGACAGCGGACCTAACCTTAAAAAATAATACGTCAATCTGTCATACTTCTGTCAGTTTCAACTAACGGACGGTAAACTGGTGGTTCGACTGTCGGTATCGGCCGTCGGTAAAATTTTACTAAAATTTGATTAACGGATTGTTATAAGACGAAAAAAGTGAAGTTTGTATCAAATTTCAGTTTATTTGGTCTGAAATTTAACTAACGGACGTTTATAAGACCGGCCCTAAAAGGAAAGTTGTAACGATATAAAATAATCCGAGAAACATGGTCGTAAAATATTCCAAGACACATGTAAATTCACGCAGTGTAACTTGGGGTGGTTTGGTTTACAAACCTTGCGAAGGGAAATCGTGTATTATGCGGAGGACATTAAGGGTAAAATTCGGTCGTTCGATAAAAAGCAAGGGCGGAAAAGCTCAGCCAGTTCACGCACCAGCGGATCAGTGAGTCACCCGACTCCTAAACAACCCTCTCACTATTTCCTAATGGTTTAATGATGGCAGCTATAATAATTTCATATTATTGTTACGTGCACTTTCGGGGAGTCTCCCAAACTGTTTGCTCACAAACACCAGCTTACTTACGCGCTCGCGAAGCTCAAAATGTACAGAAATACTTCGGGCGGACTGACGATGTGCGCGAATTTATTATTTATGATACTATTTTGTTGCTATTTTTGCTTATGAATTTAACCTGTTTACTTCCTCGCTTATACTGTTTTATGTTACTATTTTGCTATCTTCTTTTTATTTTGATTTTGTATTTAACCTGATTTTATTTCTACTTTTCTTTTTTTTTGTTTTTCTACTTCTGATTTTTATGCCGCTGCACAAATCTATTTCTTTTATACGCTTTTAATTTTCTTGTATTTGTATTTGATTTAATAAATAAAGTTCTCGGTGGAGGGGACAACGAATGGGTTTTTTGCTGCCAGAACCTTGCGGCGTTCGCCCTATACACGGGCGCCGCACGGGGATGGCTTTAAATAAGAAAAATGTCAACCTGGCGACGCAAGAGTAGGACCGATATGGGAGCCGTCGGCTCATAGAACGGCCCTGGGAAAGTGGTGGGTCCCCATTCGTTGACGATGTGCGCTCAGAGAGAACTTTTGTATCTATAAAGGAGTTAAAAGAACACTGCTGTTTCGATTTTAGAATACAAAGCGATAGGTTAAATGAATGCACCCTGAGAAAGGAGAAAGGTAAAATATTCATTGAGGGCAGAAAGCCTCGAGAACCCGTAAATAATATATTTATTGCGCTCTTATTTGCAGGCCACGTGCCAGCTCGGTCCGCTGCGCAGTCACACCCATCGTGGTAATCTACCAGGCGATCAGACGATGCGGGGGAGGGCGATGCAACAAGGGAGAGGCAATAAGGCGGCGAACAAACAATCGACACGAATAGACCATTTTACGATTATAAAAACGACTTGCTAAAATAAAATATCTCGGCTCGTGCGACAAATCTCGACTGAAGATTGATTTCATCAATTAACGAAATAGGAGATCACGATCAATAATCGAGGTAATCCATCTTCTGTCTGTAAAAAGTAATTCTGCAAATAGGCATTAATTAGATTTTTTAAAAAAGTAGATCGATTAAATTATATAAGAAACTAGCTGTTCGTACCCGGCATTGCACGGGTTAAGGATTAAGTTGAAAATAAATTTGTGGGAAGAAACAAAAGTTTAATTCGAACGGTGTATAGTTACATCGAAAATATATCAGGGGAGGGGAACGGTTAAAAGAATAGGGAGAAAATGTCACATACGTTATCCGCCGAGACCTTAAGAATAAGATTCAAAATTTTGAGTCCGATCGGTCAAACGGTACATATTTACATCGAAAATATATCAGGGGAGGGGAAGGGTTAAAAGAATAGAGGAGAAATGTCGCGTGTGTTACCCGCCGAGTCCTTAAGCATAAGTATGCAAAGTTTGAATCGAATCGGATAAACTTTATAGATTTGTATAGAGAACAAACAGATAGACAGACATATAGACATTGAGTTTTATAGGTATAGAAGAAGCTGAAAAAGCTAATCAGGTTTCAAGATGAATCACGTATATTTATTTATTATTTTACGCGTTTCCATCATACAAATCGTCACGAGCACGAGCATCCACATTAAGTTAAATGTTTTCCAAAGATAATATAGGGTCAATATATAGCGCTTTCTCTTTCATGCCCGAATGAAAACACGGTTAAAAGAGAATGATGCAGCTATTCTTTAATGAATACGTTTTATATATATATATATATATATAATTATATTACTATTTTTGGGTGTGATACTACTATGATTAACGGCGGAGGCTTAAATTGAGATTTGCAGAAAATACATTTATCATAAAATAACACTCGAATGTTCCGATGCAATTCACGAAGAAAGTAAAAAGCTATCAGTGGGCTCGAAGGAAGCGTTCGGCAGTAACACGGGTAAGGTCCGGGAGCACGTCGGGCGGGGACGTGGTGAATGTAAATGGAGACTTTCTCTCAATCGTGATATCGTCATCCCCCGAACCCCGCTCGAGCGTCAGGAGGGAGGACGAGAGACAGCCCGGCCGGCTGGTGGCCGCTGGCCGAGCGAGCGGCGAGCGGCGAGCGGCGAGCGGCGGCCGGCGCCACGCGGCCAGATGCCGGGGAAACGCTCCGAGTAACAATTAGAGCTATAACACATGCTCACTCAGCCGCGGCCGCCGTTTATTTAGAAATTTGTACGTCGACTCCGCGCGCCGGGCGCGTTACCATTTTCATAATTAAGCCGCCGGAATTCATCCGGCACTCTCGCCGTCTTTCTTCGCGAATTGCCACTTTTTGAATATCGCGTTCAAATTACATTTTTCAGCCTTTCTATAAGATAATGCTCTTCTTTTAACGCGGAAAAAAGAATGAAAATTTGTCATTTTAATAACTTATACGAGCGCAACGAGCGCACCGCGAGAGAGTAGAATAAGCGCCGCGGGGCGAGCAAATTAATATTCATTATAAATCCCGTAAAAACTTAACACACTTTATGTAGTAGATTTACACGGTAAATACGAAAAACGACTAGCTCTACATCTTAAATGAATTTTGACATCGCGATGGCGCACTCGATGGCCCAAAAAACACGGCGCCGACAATTAATCTTCGGCGAAATTAGGGGCGCGTAAAAGCGAGCCGGCGACGCGGTTCACCGTCCCCGACGGCGCTGACTCACCTGAGGAGACCGCTCCTGTCGCGGGAGCTGGCGCCGCGGCCGGCACGGCTGGTCTTCCCGCGCGCCGCTAGGAACAGGCGCGGGTCCGGCACACTCGGGACTATCGGGTGATGGGTGGGATACTCCGCGGGACGGGCGAGCGTGGCACGGTACGGAACGCGGCGCGGGCGGCAACTTCCCTGGGGCGAGACTCGTCAGCGCGGCAGCACGACAGGCACTGGCGGCGGTGGCGCGCCGGATTGTTTTCCTCGGCGGGCAGTTTCCTCGCGGCCGCCGGGAGGGGGGACGCGCTCCATCGCCCGCGGAGGATCTCTTTATTTCCTCCACTCAAAATTCATCCGACAAATTGGAAAATACATATGCGGAAGAAAGGACATTTGAATGTTGTTATCGCGATTAATGTTTAGTTCATTTCAACCTCTTTTAATATTTAGTCTTAGATACTAATTTCAAATATACTTTTTCGCTAATTTTATTTTACCCGTTTTGATCGCGATATGTAAAAAATACAACCACTTAAAATGTATCAAATACTAGAACTCTAACTGACCCGTTCGTTAGTAGAAAACCCGATCAGTATCGGGTCGGGACGGAGGAGTCCTTAACTTTACCGGACGAATATCTGACTAAATGAGTAAAAAAACGAAATCGGGCCAAATTGAAAACTTCCGAAAATTGCGTGGACGATTCAATATGCAATACTTAAAATACCGAGAAAATTCACGGAAAAGAGATAAAAAAGTGAGGTGGAAAGGGGAATGGAAGAGAGAGTAGAATCGTATCTGTGTAATAAAGTAATACTATTAGGTGCTTACCTATGAAATTGCCGTTTTCTAATACTGGCTAGTTTGAAGATCGATATCTTGCATTTGACTTGGAATTCCAAATTCAAATTGATATCAAATGAAAGCTATGAAAATACTTTTTGAAAATTATATTTTAATTTGTTTTTCCGTCGATTGCTTTTTCTTTGATACCGCTATGTCTGCGACCATGAAGAAAATAAAAATTAGCGTTATTTTTGAATACGAGTTCCGTCGTGACACTAATACTGCGCAGACGCCAAGCAATATCAACAACCTGTTGAAAAAGATACAACAAATGACCGCATGGTGCGTTTTTGTTTTGATCACTTTTTCACTCACAAATTTCGACCTCAACAATAAACCCCATGGACGACCGGAGACTACAGCCGATAGTGACGAATTGAAAGCTAAAGTGGAAGAATTTATCTTTAGCAACAGCCTTCAGCGTAAGTGATACTGAAAACGATACTGATTAATTTGCGTCAAATTGGGAAAATAAAGAAGTTCGCCAAGCGGGTACCGCACGAACTCGCGTCGGAGCTTGCCTTCATTTGTTGAGTCGTCGCAAAAATGAGGGAATTCTGAATCGGATTGTTGCTTGTGATGAAAAGTGGATCCTGGATGATAATCGGACGCATTCGTCACAATCACGTCGCAATCGGTTGGACCCAGGGAAAGCAGCCAAACAACGTCCCAAACATATTGAGTCAAAAGAAACTGCTCGTGACTGTATGGTGGATGTGTGCCGGCATTATTCATTACAGCTTCTTGAGATCTAGCACAACAATTACTGCAGAAGTATACTGTCAAGAATTGAAAACGACGATGGACAGGCTCGCTATCAAACAACCAAGAATTGTCAATTGCTCTAGTCCACAACTTCTCCACGACAACGCTCGTCCACACACTGCACAGCGGACCGTCTTCAAATCACAGAAGCTCCGACTAGAAACTTAAAATTATATTTTAAATTTATAAGTTTATAATATTTAATAAATAAATAAATAAATAAAATGACAAAAGTGTATCGACAACAATGGCCAATACTTCGAATGACTAAATATATACTTTACTTAAAAAAAATATTTGACTTTTTCTATATAAAACGGTAATTTCATAAGTAAAGAACAACCTATGCAATTTATAACTATAGAAATAAATAAATATATAACTAATGGAAAATATGTTTACATGTACTATTTAAAACAAAGTCGAATTTGTAAAGATGATGTTTATAATGCTGTACTAAAAAAATGTTTAAGAAGTTCAAAATAAATTTGTCAGGGGAAACAAAGGTTTGATTCGAACCGTATAGATTCGCGTCGAAAATATATCAGGGGGGGGGAGAAAAGGTAAAAGGGGAGGGAGGAAATGTCATCCTTGTTACCCGACGGGTCCTAAAGAATAACTACAAATTTTGAGTCCGATCGGTTGAACGGTATTGATTTGTATTGAAAATAAATCAGGAGGATGGGAAGGGGTAAAGGAGGAGAGGAGAAATGCAGCCTATGTTACCCGCCGAGACCTTAAGAATAAGTATCCAAATTTTGAGTCCGATCGGTAAAACGGTACAGATTTGCATCGAAAATTTATCAGGGGAGGGGAAGGATTAAAAGAATAGGGGGGAAATGTCTACGTTACCCGCCGAGTCCTAATGAATAAGTTTCCAAATTTTGAGTCCGATCGGTCAAACGGTACAGATTTGCATCGAAAATATATCATGGGGAGGGGAAGGGGTATGAGAATAGGGAGGAAATGTCGCCTATGTTACGCAAATGCAATGTTACCCTATGCAAAGTTTGAATCGACAGACAGACATTGAGTTTTATAGGTATAGATTAATAGTTATTTTCACATGGAATGTACGGTATTTAGAAGGAAGAGACGCTTCTTGACTACGGGGCTGAAAAATACATACAGCTATTATATATTTAATCTAGATGTACCTGAGCCCACGTTTCAAAGTCCTGGATGACAAGCAGGATGGTAGACGATTCGGCGTTCCGAAATTTGAATAGTGTTGCACTGTTTTACAATAATTAACACAAACATTGAAGAGGAAAGTTGAATTGAAGCAGGCTGCATAAAATGTGCATCCGCAAAATGAAGTAAATATCGCCAAGTCGATATATCAATCATGCGAAAAACACACAATGTTCTCATTGTCTGCAGTCACAGCCGAGTGGAGGAACACGAGCATCGCACACGGAGACGGTGGAACCGCTTCATTTTGCATCACTATCTTCGGAACACAATGGAGAAACGTCTACCCCGGAGAGTGTTCCACAACTCTTAGCATTGTTATCCGGAAAGAGAAAAAAGCCACGGGGAGATATTATCAAACGTCTTCGAGTTCTCATCGCGAAGCACCGCTCTTCAGTCAGATTCGCTCTACATTTTGCTATGAAAAAAATACGTTCATCGCTGGATGGAGATCGATACGTAAGATAGTTTTCACAAATCGTCAAGTTCGATACTCCGCGTTCGTGAGATTGCAATCGCTCATTCCTTCAGCGCGAAGCAGCGAGGAATCGCCCGTTTTCAGGTATGCGATATTAGCGACCGTATCGAAGTCCTGCAGTATCATGCGACGCGCACATTTTATTGAAGTTTAATGAAAAATTGAAATTTCACACAAGTGATAATTCAAGTTGAAAATGATTCTCGAGAAGACCGGCGGGTTTAAAATCAACTCTTTCTTTATCTATTTTTAGAATAACCAACAAACGTTAACGCAATACTGGAACAAATCCGATGCACGATTGGATTTCTATCGACTTTCTCCTGTCGTGAAAATGCAATATATCTGAAAGCTGAAAAGTATTATAAATTCAATAATCTACATGAACGTGAAAGAGGATAAGAATAATGGGTTTTTTAAAAAAGACAGAAGAAATAAAATAATCGAGTAATCGAGTATTCGATACTCGAGTATACTCGTCTATTTTTCAAGTACTCGATAATCGAGTATTTTGAAAATTACTCGATTAATACTCAAAAATGGAAATTGTTGAAATATTTCAGAAACAACAATAACTTTATTAACGTTTTGCTTTTGGCGTTTATGCCCAAAGCCCCGAGTTAGCGGTCACTATCAGGTAATAATTTTTTGCACAGTTTCGGTCGTCGGAGTTCCTAATTTTTCAAATTGTTTGAATAAAACAGGCTTAGGAACTCAGATAAGTAATGAATTGTCGATTGCAGTTGAAAAACGTATGAATGAACGCAGAAACGAGACATTAATAACCTTACTGATATATTTTAACACAATAATATTTAAAAATATATATATATATGTGAATATATATGTATATGTGTGTGTACATGTATATATGTGTGTTTAAAAAATAAAAGTGTAAGTCCCTCTCGAAGCATAAGAGCTTGCCTCTTTTTTGGAAAGGTATACCGAGAAACTAAATGTAAAAAATGTAAATCTATACATTGTATAAAATATTACAATAATAATAAAAAAAAATTTACAAACGGGAAACGTTCTTATTTAGAATGACAACATTAAATACTCCACCAAAAACGTTGCAATTCTACTGGCCCAAGAAATTATTGAAAGGATTCACCCAAATACGTCTTCGGAAGATATAGACTTAATTTTTCGCAAGAAGAGAGTGAATTCTTCAGAAGGAGTAGAAGATTGTATATTATTAGAAAAAAATGTATTAGGAAAGAAGAAAACATAAAAAGAGAGTTCAAAAATTTGATATTTACAAAAAGCAAACAGATAAATTAGAAGTATATTCAATGCGCTGATGACAATAAGACCGAAATCAACAGCAACGGAAAGGGAAGTTTCCACAGCGGGAATAATAAAGACAAAAATTCGCAGTAATACTGAATTCAAGACGTTAAAAAAAAGTAGCTTGTTGGTCTTGTGGTTAGGACTCTCGCCTCGTGATCCAAAGGTCGCGGGTTCGAACCTCACTCCAGCCCAGCAAGTTAGTCCTATTTTCATAGCACTAGCATTTAGTTTAGTTTGAAAATAGTAAGAATATTAATGTGACATGTATTCCGTGTTCGCATCTCTATTTAAAAAAAAAATGTTTTTAAAATATATGTTCATAAAGTTAAAATAAATCTTAAAACTAAAATAAGTCTTTTTTATTTATTTGTTTATATGTGCATGAATTTGAATAATAGCTATTTTGGTACATTTGGTAAAATACTCGAGTATTTTCAATGTGAAAATGAAAAAATGATTAAGATGTAAACGCCTGGTGGTAGATCAAAGGAAATAATTTACATATACGAGTACCTACGTAAGCAGAACAATGCTTGGCAGCTGTAACGGCCGGATGCGCGTGATTAAAAAATGCCTTCCGACGGGCACCACTGTTCAAAACAGACTGCTACGGCATACTTTGTGAAATTATTTATTGCCTTAAATTTTTTTGAAATTTTCGATTATACGTAGATAATTATTTTTACATTTAATAGATGATTTTAAAACGTTTTGTTCGACAGGGAAAACATTTTTTACTTAGTCAGGACATGTCTATATTTTCAAGAGTAAAATTTTCTAATTGCTACTGAAATGTTTTTTGTTTTTTAATGTTGTCTACGATACTCTGTATTACCTACTCTCTCTACATGCGGCCAGACCGCCTAATCTACTTCTACAAAGTGCAAAGCTAAGCTTTGAAACTTTAACTAACAACCTTATTTATTGTACCATCACAAATTTCAGTTCTCTTTCCTTCAACTGCAAGCTATCACTTCTGTCGAGAGTCCGACTGCCAGGAGCGCACGATATACACCGGGTAGAGGGGTGAAAGGGAAGTTTGTAGGGCGGCGGGAAACGATATTGCATTTGCCTCAGTCCGTCCTCAGCGCATACTGCCAGCGAGTATCAGGCGCACAGAGGAAAGAGGATTCACCCAGTCCGAAGTTGGAATGCGTTGGCGGGAATCTCGGATCTCGATAGTGGGAGTCTCGCTACCTTGCCTGCTGCGCTTCCTGTGGCCCTGGTACCGGGTGCGCGGCTACGAGGGAGGGGCGGCCACGTCAGTGACGGGCGGGCCCGTACGAGAGAGAGGAGGGATATATTCTTGTCTGGTTTAGGTTCTCCGTCTGGGAGGAAATATCGTGGAGACAGGCGTATTACCACACAACAACCGAATATACTACGCGAAGGCACGCACATGACATCACCGTGTATGATAACAATATTTTGAATGCAGATAATTCAGAAAAAAAAATTTAAGTAGGTATTCCGAAGGTCATTATTATTTTCAACGTTTTACTCTTGGTCAATGGGACTAATTTCGTGAATGCGACGACGCGCGACGGAAATGTGCAACAGGAAAAAGGAATGAAGAAATGTTACGATTTAAAATTTATTAATTTTAGATTTTAGAATTTAGATTTCTAATATCTTAGGGTAACTTTGGTTTAGAAAAAATTGATCGACAAAAATAATATATCTATACCTTTAAACTCAATTTCTGTCTGTCTGTCTGTTCTCTATATAAATCTACAACGTTTGTCCGATTCGACTCAAATTTTACATACTTATTCTTTAGGACTCGGCGGATAACATGGGAGCATTTATTTCCTCTCACTTTACCCCTTCCCCACCCCCTCATATATTTTCAATGCAAATCTGTACCACTCGGCCGATCGGACTCAAAATTTGGAAACTATCTTTTAGGACCCGGCGGGTTACATACGAGTAGGCAACATTCCCCCCCCCCTCCTATATTTTCTGTTCAAATCTACACCATTTGACCGATCTGTCTCAAATTTTGACACGTAGCCTTAGGGACCCGGTGGGTAACAAGGATTACATTTACCCCCTCACCGTTTATCCCACCCCGCTGCCGCTGATTTATTTTCTATGCAAATCTGTACCGTTTGACCGATCTGACCCAAATTTTGTATACTTATTCTTTAGGACCAGTCGGATAATATAAGGTGACATTTCTCCTTCCCCCTCTAACCCACCCCCTTCACAAGATATATATAAATCTACATAGCTTGACCGATTGGATCTAAATTTTGCATACATATTCCCGACGAAAAAAATATACCACATTTCTTCCCTAGACATCCTACCCATCATCCCAGGCTTGATTAAATGGAAACATTGTTTTAGTTAGAAGCTTTGCAAAACAACGGAATTGACCCGTACAACGCCGGGTACGAAAAGCTAGTTTACTAATATATAAAATAAAACAGGTAACTGACGCCGTAAGCATACACCCTCAGTAGTGTCAATTTAGGGTCTGTTTATCTTCGTCGTTATCTGCGCTACCGAAGCGCAGTTATGTCTTGAGAGGATTCAAATTATCTGCCTTCACCCGGATCTGTCCTTCACTCGGTCCATCTAACGCACCGGAGGTCGTCCCAGCAGGAGAGATTTACTCCCTCCAGGATTTGTCTTAAAATGCGTCAACAATACTGCATTATTCGTAGTAGACACAGTCGAGAGTCGAGACATTCTTCTATTTACTTTTAATTAAACTCAAAAACTTGACGACTTAAAATATATATAGGTATGTATATAATTGCTCTGACTCTGCACTACACAAGAATACGGAGAACCTCAATTAGTGGTGGTCATGACGCTCGCCTGCTGGTTCGAGCCCCATCCCAGGACACCACAAATATGGTCCTATTTTAATAACCCAGGATTTTGGATTAATTTGAGAAAAGTAAGAATACGACACGTATTTAGTGTTCGTATCTCTATTTAAAAAATGCCTATAATAATAAATAATAAAAAGTAGAATTTTAACAATAAATAACGATTTATCGGCACCGAACTTCACTGAATTTGATTCTAAAAGAGACGAAGTCTTAGGAAAAGCTAACCATAGTTTGTGTAATATGAAATAAACGCAGTAGTAGATAACGTTATAGAGAGAAGTGGACAGAAAAGATAAACAAAAAGGAAACAGCGACAAAGTGTTGTCTGGACACACAACTTGGGGGTTCGCGGTTGAATAAGGTCCGATAAAGATAATTTGAATCGAATGACGACTAATTACCAAATTAGGCGATTCTTAAGACTAAATTTAACATTAATTCATTTATTTAGATCTTTTATTTGCAGTTAGTAATGTATGATTACCTAATCAATTACTAGTAATTAATTATTAGTCTCAACAAAAAAAGGAAAGAGGCACATACCGTTATTATGATAAGTTAATCAGTTTCAACAAAGGTTACTATAATTAGTTTGAACGATAATTAAGTACTTAATTTAAAAATCAGTTCTTAAATAATAAAAACGAAATATTAATATTAGATTACTAATTAACTTTAGTACTCGTAATTAAAGTCTTATATTGTACCCTGCTCCGATGATCTGCGAATATTAAAATTTGTCCAGCGGCACTAAAAAACTGCTCGCTTGGATACAGTGGGCAGAAAGATACTTTTAATAGCTTTTCTCAGGACAACCCCAGTTCTATCTTGTCGTAAGGGCAAAACAACAGTTTTTAGAAAAATGCATTCAAAGTTTGAAATAGATATTCCAACTACAGGAAACAACATTATTCTTTTCCGAGTTAATGATAATTTTCTATTTTTTTTATTACGTCATTTGCAAGAGAAAAATTAGATTTACCTGGAACCGTTTTTTATAATTTTTATACTAAAGTTTGATAAAAATTGACGATACGACAAACATCCGCAACATTGTGACGAAAACTGACGACACGACAAAATGGAACTGAAATATCGGTTGGTATTTAAAGGAAAAAATATGTCATTTTAATGTTTTTTATTAATGGTTCGCTTCAAAATAACAGGAAAAAATTGTTTTCATTAAAAAAAGTATGTAAGAATTGAAATGATTTGATTAAAGTATTCGTTAACATAATCTAAGCGATAATGAAATCATTTTTATGAAACTCTACCAAAAAATACTAATTTAAACAACAGTAATACTACAATAAATTATGATTCACAAGACCAGAGAAGCTTTTTGCTGGGGTAATAAGAAAATAATAAAGAAATACTAAATAAAAAATTACAATAAAGGCAAAATCAATGATTTTTAAGTAAATTTTCGTAAAATATTTTATTTATCGGTGGTGTGCATGAAAGGATTGATGCTAGATAGCATTTTTTTCCTCAGTTCAAGACTTAATAATAATAATAATATTTGGATCATTTGTGTATCGCCGTTTTCGTGAGTACCTACTCACCTCAAGGGTCGCAAATCTTAAAATGGGAAATCTGAAAAGGATTTTCACGTCTCAGATGTGTTTTTTGTAATTTATTATCTACGAATGATGTCAAATCCATGTTTGTCTTATACGTACTTGATGTTAAGTATATCTCAATTGCTTTATTTGAGTATATGGAGTAAAGGACAGCCCATCACCACCAGCACTGTAATTTAAAAAATCTTTCCGTTTTAATTGAAATATCTTAAATTTTACTTTTTCGAGGGTTATATTTTTAAATTTTTAATTGAATTAGAAGAGATACCGGGCCAGATACGACAAGTGGGAGCCCAAATTGAATGTTATGACAAGATAGAACTAACTTTTTTTTAAACTTTGTACGAACGTAAGATACATACGACAAGATAGAAACAAAATGGAATTCTGTACCGACGAAACTAGAGTAGGTACGATAAAATGCATTGGAGCGATTTGTAGAGCAAGTCTCAATCAAAGCTTCACGCTATCACAATAAGTCAAAAACGACGATTTTGACCTTACGACAAGATAGAACTGGGGTGACGATATGTCGGCATTACCTGGCAATAATGGCTCCGCTAGGTAAGACTGAATTTTTTCTTTCAAAACAATTTTTTGATCTTCAGATCCAGTTATCTCCATATTATTAGAAGTATTATCGCCATCGTGGGTCTCCCAAAGACTTTCCTTTACTCGCTGTGTGTTGGAAGCTGGCAATGTAAGTATTGTAGAAACATTTTCTCCGCTGACTGACGGTACAGGGTCGTCGTTATGCTCCGCCAAAAAGATATTATTTCTGTCATTGCAACATCCACTTCATCGGAATTGAGATATTTCGATTTAAATCTTGGGTCCAGTGTGGGTCCAGTAATGTCGCAGCCATCAACGAAGGGTGTCCTTTTATAAAAGAGAATTTGATGTCCAAAGACGCGTACAGTGAGTTTTTCATATTTCTCATCTTCGTTTTCGAACCCGAAGTCAGCCGAACGACGCGCGATAATCCACGAACGCAGAGTTTCGGTGCGGCCGAAGGTTCGGCAGATTTTCCGCCGAAATTAAATTTTTTGCCGAAACTTGCCGAAACCGAAACCGAACCTTCGGTCGCTCACTAAAAATGATACAATAACCTAATTTGAACAAAACAAGCGGTCATTAGACGCGACACCAATTTCTCTTTTGTTGAAATGCATTTAACCATTGCATCGAGACTCGCGGCAGCCAAACAATACTGCTGGGTATCGATTGATCGACGAAGGCTTTTTGCACGATAGTACAAAAAATATGGTCGGTTAAATCGACGGGGAGCATCGTGCGCAGAACGGGCAGTCTTCCACCAATTCGCCAAATGGCTGTGCTGTCATCAGAAACATGACAATAACCTCAATTATATCAATATCGTCCCGGCTCACAGCAGCTGTGACAATGGAACTGCGCTTAAGAAAACAATATATTAATTAATGAATCTACTAGATGTACTTATGCAGATTTGGTTTTATGATTGGGTCAATTCTAGTTCGTCCAGATTTTGTAGTCTAAATTAATTTACATATTATTGATGGACTTGGCGTTACGTTATATAGATTATTCATAATGATTATTAAATGGACGGAAAACGTAAACTACGTTATATCTATTGAAGTTTAATTATATATTTTATAATAGTAAAATAGAAATTTTCTCCGTCCCTTTAAGAGGCATTAGTTTAATCACTTCCCGCTAAAAATGGCGCTAGTTTCGCTCAAACATGTATTATTTAAGCACAAAAAACGATATCGAGAAATATACAATACTATAAAACGAAATAGAAATGTACAAACTTTAACGCCTGACCTTTTAACTGCGTAGTGCTACATACGTACACTTTCTACATGAACGTAAGTTTTGCAAGTTTGGCGAAATTTTTCTGTACAATAATTATTCGATCCTTATATTAGAGATGTGACAAAGCCGACCGTAATGCAATGGATATTGTTTCTTTCTGAAATTTCACTCAAAATTTGCTTTTTTATGCTATTTTTCTGATTTTTAAGAAAAACATTTTTTTAAGATCTCCATTACATGTAACATTATGTTATTATTTTTTCTTTAGCGTTGAAAAATTGTATGACGTGTGTGAATTTTCACTATATTTTTTATTGTTTTATAACATTTTGTTTAATATCAATGTTAAATAATTCAAATAAAAACCATTAAAAAAATTATGCGTGTACTTAGGTATGCGCGTTAGAAGTTATACTTAAAAAGTAGAATAAAGACAAAATAATAATAATAATAATAATATTTTCGTTGTCTGTCCGTAACTTACTGGAAAGACGACTTTAGATATTTAGAATGTGACAAGCAATCAGCGCTCAACTCATGTTGCGCGGTCACGCAAGAGTTGTTATTAATTACTATACAGTCGTACACCCATGAAAATATGGTTAAGTATAAAGAGAATATAGAAATAAAAATATTCTGAATTATCTTTTCAAAACGTAAGACTTTCATGAAAGTAACTTATATCGAATATCTAAAATTAATTCGCAATAATAAAAGTCAAATAAAATGATAATCATCTGTATTCTGAACTAAGCAACATTGCTATTTCTGTATCTTGACAGTTATTGTATTACATTGTGATGCCGTTTTTTTGACGTTTTATGTTTGACAGGTTTGAAATTAATGAATTCAATCAATTAGAAAGATCATTATTCTTAATTGTGAATACATTAACATTTGTTTACGTTTTAGGGCTTTCTGATTGATTCATTAATTATTTCAAACATGCCAAACTTAAAACATCGAAATTAGTGTCAATATATTGTTATACATACCTGTCAAGATTGGGATAAAGATCTGACATCCCAATACTGCTATTTTCAGAATAGCACAGATTAACTTTATAAAAAGTATTATATATTTATCAAATTTCTGAAGGGTGATAGTGCAAAATGATTAAACATTTTTTTTTGCTTGTATTGAAGCGAATTTATTTTTAATATTCTACATAAGTTACTTAAATAACAATCAAAAACGGAACATATAAACGTAAAACCTTATGATTAATAAACATAATAACAAAAGATATAAATCATAAAATCTGATTATGAAAACTGGAGAAAAACGATTATTAGAAAATATCAACAACTGACCATAATAAACGATTATAAAAAACATTCATGCATGTATGCGGTAGAAGTAATATTTAAAAACTAAAATAAGGAAAAATTATATATTAATGATGCTCAAAGTATTGAGTTGTACAAATCTACACTGATCATTGTCTATTACTTTATTGAATTTTATGAAAAGAATGAAAACTCATACTTACAGAAATGTAACCTCAAATATCTAAATATAATAATTTGGTTGTCTATCCGTAACTTGCTGGAATGACAACTTTATATAATTAGAGTGTGACACGCAATCAGTGCATGGCTCACGATTATTTAAAAAGTATAATAAAAAACGATTAACGGAACATATAAAAGAAAACAAAACGATTCATTAAAACAGGGTATTTAACATAATACAACATATAAAGATGTTATAAAAGGGAAAAAAAAGGATTCATAAGATCCGATTATATGAACTGGGGTAAAACGATTCATAAAAAATATCGACAATTGACCACAATATATAAAAAAATATATAACGACGGACGACAAAAATGGAGCATATAAACGGTTCCTTAATAGCCGGAGGATAAATTAATAATCGGGTTTTGCAAAATGATTTAATAAGTTTATATGTTAAATTTAGTCGCCCGACCAGAGTTGCCAATAGCGCTTGGCCAGCGTTTCCTATACATAAAATAGCCTAAAGTAGCCCAAACGCCAAAATATCAATATGAATAAAATAAAATGTAATTTTTATCAATTTATTTATAAAATATTTATAATGTATTGATAAATAGGCCTAAGCCTAATATAAAAAACCGTTATGTTCGTTAAAAGAAAGTTAAGTAAGTAGATAGGTAGTAAATAAATTTAAAACCACCGGAGACGTACATTTTTCTACCAGCGTGTAAACTTACCATGTGATTGCTTGGTTGAAAGTTGTTGCAACACACCTCTTAATTCATATGGGTACGAATTCTAAGAATAGCGATCAGCATGGGTAGTTGCAGGCGATTCCTTAATTTTGTTTTAATTGTCCCCATTACGCTTAAAGAAAGAAGCATTACACAAAGGTAATTAATTGTATTTTTTTTCTTAATTATTTGCGATTCGGCTGATTTAAATAACTTGTCTCTGAAGTAGCCTAGTAGGCGACCAGTCGCCTTTTAGATTTTTTCGTCACCGATTCTCGTACTGAGTAGCCTAAATGGCGAAAAATCGCCTACGTTGGCAACTCTGCGCCCGACAGCAAATACGAAAATCGTGTACTAGGACCTCTTAATTTTCTTTTTTCAAAACAAACTCAAAACAATATTATATCGTTTTACTGAAAAATTTTCAGTTAAAATAAAAACACAAAAAAATACCGATTCAAAAGATTTCACTTCACTATTTCGTGAAAAAATGACAATTACCGTTGAGTAAAGAAATAGACGGAGTATCTTATTTCATTAAAAATATTGTTTGTAGGTAAAAGAAAGGACAAAAATTCAGTGTATATACAGAACAAAGTCTATATATCATATTGTTTCAAGAAAACAGATAAGAATAATGGAAAAAAACATTAGAATCAGCCCGCAAAAACAAACAAAATTTGACAGTTGTAAAAAATAAAAATGGCGACATCCTAATTCAAGTATTTTAAATACATTTAAAAGTTATTTTCTGCATTTACCGTTGTCCCCGCGATATGGGATTTCTAGAATGCATTCATTATACGGATATCTTCCCTTTATTAACACTCAGGCAAAGTTTACGCAGCATTTTAAGATATATTCGTATAAACTACGACTGATTTGAAAGAAAAAAATAATTTTTAACAGGCTATACGATTTAATTAATTCAAATTTTTGTGTATGAGGTAGAAAATTTTGAATATTTTTATATTAATGACAGTGAAATTTTCTTAGTACGCATGTAAAATTTCATTAAAATAATCAATGTTTTAATGGTTTTTTGGATGCTGCAATATAGGAGACGGAACGTGAATTTTTATCCTTTTTTAAACGTTGTATTTAACAACCTACCCAAAAATAATTATATATTTTCCCCCAAACTTTCTGTTTCAACTTCTTTTCTTCAATTTATTAAAAAAATATATGGTCTTTCCGTGGAAATATTTCGAGAAAAAGTGTACCAAAGATAACTCTATTGCTAGAAAGATTAAATAGGGCTTCGGGATTATATTTTTTTTGTGATAATAACAAAGTATTTTTTTTACTTTTTTTAAACAAATGCTTTAAGAGTAAATGAACCTTTCATAATAAAATTGATTGAATGCATGGTTAGCTGCAATTTTGGCAATAAGATTCGAAAACTTTACAATAAATTGACTCTCCAGACAGCAAAAACGTTACTCATGTACTATGGCGCCTTAATGATCATTAATTTTCATCTATTCCTATAAAACTCAATGTCTGTCTGTCTGTTCTCTATACAAATCCACACCGTTTGTCCGATTCGATTCAAATTTTGCATACTTATGCTTTAGAACCCGGCGGGTAACAAAGGCAACATTTCCCCCCTATTCACATACCCCTTCCCCGCCCCCTTACATATTTTCTATGCAAATCTGTACCGTTTGACCGATCGGACTCAAAATTTGGAATCTTATTCTTTAAGACTCGGCGGGTAGCATAGGTAACATTTTCTCCCTATTTTCATACCCCTTCTCCTCTCCCTGACATATTTTCGATGCAAATCTGTACCATTTGACCTATCGGACTCAAAATTTGGAAACTTATTCTTTATGACTCGGCGGGTAACATAGGAATCATTTTCTCTCTATTCTCATACCCCTTCCCCTCCCCCTGACATATTTTCGATGCAAATCTGTACCGTCTGACCGATCGGACTCAAAATTTGGAATCTTATTCTTTAGGCCTCGGCGGGTAGCATGGATAACATTTCCTCCCTATTCTCATACCCCTTTTCCTCCCCCTGATATATTTTATTGACACATGCAAATCTATACCGTTTGACCGATCGGACTCACAATTTGGAAACTTATTTTTTAGGACTCGGTGAGTAACGGTAACGTAGGCAATATTTCCCCCCTATTCTCATACTCTCAAGTATGTTTAATGATGTTGTGCCATGGTGGTTCTTAAGGTTGGTATCTTTATTCGTTCCTTTATTTTATATACGTATATATCTGAGAATGTGCCGCCGCGCCTCTGACGCATTATTTCTATTAAATCTATTTCTTCCAAAACGTTCTCATTTTGTTTATTAACAATCTGACTAATTTTCATCATTCTGGTACAGCATCATTTTTTAATGCTTCCATCCACAGCATCCACACATCGCTACAAAAGAGAGTTGAACGGAAAATGAAAAATTTCGTGAAAATACTTTCAGCGATATTCACGAAATGCGACGCGAGTGGTTTAAATAAACAATTCGATGTCGTGATACAATCGTTGTGGGTTTCAAATATAAATACAAAATTCTAGCCGGATTAGTAAAATTATTCTAAAAATATTGGTGAACCTATATCGAGAATTTCCGCATTTACAAAAAACAATTAGAGAGTGAAAACTGAAGCAAAAATGTCGATAAAACAAATGTTACCATCAAACACAGAAGACGAGATAATTGTAATTTAACCGAGAGCGAACCGACACGAGTACGAAGCGAGGCCTCGCACTTCGTGAACAGGTTGAATGGTATTAAATATTTTCTAGGCGTGGCGCGAGAAGTGGCTGCCTGTTTTTGTACAACTCTGGTGCGACACGTTGTTACTAGACATGCGAGCAGGTGAAAAAAGCTCAAAAAGCGTTCGTGGGGATCACATATTAATTAACCCATCAAATGCTAGGATAGCGGTTGTTTGTTAGAAGCCTCATTGTACGTGACTTAAATTTATGACAAATACAAAAGGTCGCGTTGACGGGGGTTGGGGGGGGGGAGGAGAATCTATAAGTGGGAATTTATTATTAATATAAATATATGATAACGTATTATTTTGCGGATTCGCCTACATAAAATGTACACATTATTTCAATGTTTGAAGCAGTAATTTTGTGCTTTATCTATAAACACCAACCCGTTTCAAAATGTTTGCTCATTTGTCAGTACACTGTATTAGGCTGGCAGTAGTAAGATATTATGTTTATTGTAGTTACATTTTTACATTATGTTGAGTTAGGATATTGAAATGAGAAGATATTCTGTACGATAACAGATTTATGTAACTTTAACGTTGACACAGATCTATTTTAATCTATTAAACTTAACGTGGGTATATAATTATAATTAATATTTCTAATTTTGTATTAATCAATGTATTAAGTTAATCATTATTTTCGGATTAAGCTCATGGTTTAACCGGACGACCTTGTCGATGACTCATAGACTTTAGAGAAATTCTACAAATCCTAGGACAATATATTTATTTGTTTGTAGGAATTATTCGCTATTATTATGTATAAAAATATAATATGAAACGGGAGATGCAAGCTTCATCGTCTCGCTTATCATATTTTGGTAGAAAAAGGTTAAGATTGAATGCAGACTAAAAAAAAATCAAACGTGTATTTCGCTGAATTTTTATCATATACGGAATAATCGGATGACGTGGAGCAAAGTAGAAATAGCGCTATAGTACCATTTAGGTGTGTAAATGTAAAAGTAGTCCCTCGCGCAATTACCCACACTTCAAATCAAACTTCTTCTGACAAACTTCTAAATCCCTTGTCAGCCATTTTAAAGCGAACATACTTAAGCCTAAAGAACCTTAATATGGTGATTTTACAGATTTTCTGTACCGCTAAATTTTAATAGAAAATCGTTGAAAATTACGTAAAACAAAAATAAATAATTTGTCAAACGCTCGCTGGAAACTTCCCAACGGGCTCAAACGGTTCAAAGCGCAAAAAATATACTCAAAGACGGCAAACGAGGGTCGGCAACCTGTTAATGAAGGGAATTAAATTAATAATAATGCTTCCCAAATTTATTTATGAAGTCATGAATTTTCTTATTAAGCATCCGAAATTAATTGCCACACTGCGGGGCGATTTATTCAGAAATCCTAGCAGAGCGTCGCGGGCTGCGGCAAGTGGGCCGCCCGCCCCGCTCCGTCCGCGTGCTGTACCTCCGCTAGAAGGGGAACTTTAGAAAGGAAAACTGTAACGGAGACAATAAGGGGAAACACCACCACTAAGTAATGTCAAACCTGCCTACCATTAATGGAAAAAAAAATACTTTCCAATGCGTTATTATAAAATACACACACGTTTTTATGGTCAATTAAACTTATATCCAGAAACTCTAAAACATCAGTTTACAAAATGCTCATCACATCATTTCTCACATACGCAGCTGGATTGAAAATGGAACTGACTGACTGGACTGACTAAGGGCCGGTTGTTTCAAGTTGGATTAAAGTAAAAGTTCGTTTAAAGCGTAGATTTTTTCGTTCTCCACCAATCAAACGATCCGTTTCCTTAATAATATATGCTTTAAACGAACTTTTATTTCTATCTAAATTGAAACAACCGGGCCTATGAGGAACGAGCGAGCACTGGATGTTTTTGAAAGGAAGACTGAGGCGCATTTTGGACCGGTTCTAGACAATGGACTTTGGCGGAGGCGCTACAACAATGAAATCTATACTTTTTTAAGGACATAAGCGTCATTAAATTTATACAATTGAGAAGACTTTGGTAACTGTCATGTAAAGGACGACTGAAAAACTTAAGGCCTAAAATGTTATCCTATTTATTCAATAGAATATTATAAATGTTGTTTCCTTTATTCTTATTATTATTTACTTTTCGTATTATTGATACACATAGGGGAACTAACACGTTATCAAATGGAATATCTCGCTTCTAAATGAAGATTACTGGAGTGTTTTTAATGGGCTCTGGTCATTCGATTACGCGTCTGCTTATACTCTGGTCCTCTTATCTATTTTCTTTACCACTATTTATTTAATTATTGCTTTTATTTTTTCCTAGCACATATCGTACATATTAAATTATTATCGCATTGGAAATTTTTTGAAAAAAAAAGAAAATGGCCGCATCATATCCATTCGCGTGCAGCCCCCCTCCGCCTGAAATGCAACATTGTCCGGTGTAAGATTGTCGGGCTACTCCCGACAAGGTTCTGTGTGATTTTTGGCTTTTCGCCAAGTAAAAAATGCCGCTAATAGGAATCCGATTTGAATCAAGAGAAGACATTATGCGGAACGCGACGGCTCAGCCGAATATCATTTCAAAAGATGCGTTCCAGCAGAGATTACGAGAAACAGCGGAGCCACAAATCTGTACCAATTTATAAAGAATTTAAATATTGGGAAAGTATGATGATTTTTTTTGTATGAGACAAAAGTATCTAAAGTCGAACATGTTGTTCAAAAAAACAAAGGAAATGAATGCTGTATAAATTCGGATATGATCAGTGCGTACCTACATGTCAGAAACCTGGACTCCGACAAACAGAGATAAAGAATATCGACTTGAAAGATGGATAGGTACTCAGGATAATTTTCGGAGCTGGCAAAGAAAATGGGGCGTGGCGTGGATGTTATATCCAGGAACATGCTATGATAAACTGAAATCTGTATTATAAACAAAAAAATATATATGAATTAATTGTAATATGTAATATACCTACACATACACATACACAACGTATGAATGATGCGTGACCTCAAAAATGATTAATTACTCAATAACAAACTTAAGACGGAAGACGAAAAAAGTTCGACCCAAAATAAAATGGCAGGGCAAGACGTAAAGAAGTCAGCAATTGACGATAACTATCTGAGAACAGAGACCGGTGGAGGTGTATCCTTGAGTCAGGGATGATAATGATGGCAAATTTCGTGAAAGAACGTCTGATTTTTCTAATTATTGAATATCACAAAATACAAAGAAAAAGTCTGGGGCAAGGAGAAATATATTATGCAGATGTGTTCATAACCAACTCGTTAACCTTGGTCACTATCTAACTGTATTAGAAGAGCTGCGATAATATTATGATACTGAGCATTAATGACGGTGCAAAAACAATTTGAGTACAATTTTACGTCCAGCCCTTACTCAGGTGAGTGTCAAAGTGCAGGATCAGAATAATAACGAATTTAACGTTAGTATATAGGTAAGGTATATACCGGCCCCTCTGGCCCGCGTGATTGAGGCAGCAGTTGACTTACTAATGATAAAAATAATTATGCACGTGTATTTTCACCAAATACCATTGTCTTCTGTTAGCTAGATCGGTATACAAAATTATAATGATCAACAAAAACGAAACCCAGAATATTTTGAGTTTGTTCAAATCTTTCAGAACAGTGCTGGATTTATGTCACAGAGACATTATTAATCAATTAGTGTATATTATAGATATCTCACAGAGACGAAACTGTATTAATTATGGGAAAGTAGGTATAGAAGTCATTTGGGTGTACCACAGGACTTATGACCTGTCTTTTTATGGTTGGCTTAAGTGATCACTGATCATCATAAAAAGACAGGTCATAAGTCCTGTGTACACCCAAATGACTTCTATACCTACTTTCCCATAATTAATACAGTTTCGTCTCTGTGAGATATCTATAATATACACCAATTAAAAACGAAACCTCTTTCAATTTCTGAAACGTAATGTTCTCATGTACAGTATAAAAGTAAAGTTTCGGTAAACTAGTGAAAAGGGTGTTAGCGTATTGCAGATAAGAAAAATATCTCTTAAATAATATGAATTGAAAAAACACAGTTCAATTCAACTGTACATTTTGTTTAATGTTTAAACGTTCCCGAGAGCAACCTTTTGACAGTAACTGATTTCAACTTAAATCAAAACAGTTTCGCACTCAGTTAAATCAAATTGAGAGGACAGGGTATAGATAATTGGTACGGTGGTGGGAGTTAGGCTAGACTGGATAGGAGTGGGAATGTAATTTTAGATAAATAACATAAGTTATATAAAAAATGCTGAAACAAATTTTCAGACAGGTACTCTCTTTTGAAAATTTTTTTTTTTTTGTAAAACACTTTCTAAATATAGCTTAATTTGTAAATTAATGACGTTTTAAATAGAGCGTTTTCACTGTTTATAATACTTTCTCAAACTATACATGAACATAATTTTTAATCGAGACCCCACTATCCGCAGTTCATATTTAGCATCTTTCACAATTGTGAATTCACAATTTGTAATGTATAATGGTATATACCATTTTCTAATATCTTCAACATACAATTATTGTTATTTTTAGTTTAGTATTCAAATAGTATTTAGACACAATTTGTAGTATGAAAGAGTGTTGGTATTTTTTTGATATTAAACATTAGAAATAAATAAACGGAAATTTAAGAAAAATATTGTCAAAGTGTTCACGATTTATTTGTCTCTTTTTTTAGTAAATCGTAATCATTCTCCTATTTTAACTATTAATTATCACGAGAAAATACATGCGCTTTCAACAGATCAAAAATATTGGTACCTAGTACGTTTTAAAAATTATACAATGTACATATTTTATGAAAATATGTCGATTTTATAATTTAACTGCCGAACACAACGGAAATAATATTATAAAAAATCAATGGGCGATGAAAAACTAATTTTATTATTAAAATTTTTAATATTTAAAGCATTAACTTTGTGGTCAGACATTTTAAGAAAATTTTAGTTATATTATTATATAAGTAAGTGGTTATATACTAACATAACTAACTATTTCTAATTCTTAAACGGCAAAGCGGCTCAAAGTGAATATGTTCACATTGAAAGGTTTAATATTTCTCGAACAGGTTATTCACACTAGAATTTTGTACACTCATTAGATTGAGTCCAATCTCCCACGTCCGCCGGCATAACAAATGCTTCCAAAAGTGTGAAATATCCCACGGCGGGCATTGTGTGGTTCGACTCTTTAATCCCGCCACGGCCGGCCTGGAATTACCACCAATAGGCGTCGATCCGAATGTCACCGGTCTAGATGAACGGTTCCATTGTCTGTCGCGCCTGTTCCCCTCGCCGCGCGGGACCCTCTACCTCCTCGGCGCCCTGCGGCCCTGGGCCCGGGTGCACGTAATGAGGTTTCAGCAAATATTTATTTTCACGGATAAATACTATACAAATAAGTT